>RJWT010003641.1:0-35774 GCA_004365215.1 Cuniculus paca | reverse complement strand
ACTGTATAATATATTGACATGTTGTTTACTAGTGGAGACATAAATAATTCAGTCTAGGAATACATTTATGGTGCAAAATTAGATTTAAATAAGCATAGCTATTTTAAGTTATAGGAGTGCAGTGGGTATGCACAGCTTAAGTAATGCAGAAGCATACACGAATATCATGACTCTCAGCCAAATGCATATACCTGTCAGATTAATAGCCTTCTTATACTTTCTATAACATATTTTCATGTGGATGTTTTTGCATGTAAAAAAATCAATAAATCAACATACATAATGGTATTCTGCAGAACTATTTTGCACATAAAATGTGAGTAATTTTTAGCACATAGCATAAGCAAACAGATTACTAGACGCAGCAAGCATTGGTTTTTTACATGTATAGTATGTCAAATTTTATCATATCACAATGACGTCCCATGAAAATGCAAGTGTATTACATAATGGTGATTATAAGTACAGTTACATAATGCTTACCAAAAATTATTCAGAGTCAGGTATCCTGAGCACAAACCACATTGGAACTTCAAATCAGAGCAGGGAAGACAGCAAGGGCTGAGTCAGAACAGGAAGTGCAGAACAGTGTATGGAACAGATAAAAACTGATAGTATAACTCAGGTTCACCCTAATGAGCACATCTTGGTTCACAAAATCTATGTCTATAATTTGCAGCATGTTCTAGGAGAATTTGTATCCATAAAGCATTGTCTGTTAGACGAATAATATTTATGCATGCTTTTGTTTACAATGTAGATGTTAGTTTGCATGTATTTTGACCTGTGTTATACAGAACTTACAACATATGAAAAAAGAGACAAGAAATAAATAATTAGAACTTCAATATATTAATCAAAACCGATATCTGGGAAATGGATACAGAATGTGTTCAGAGAAAGCAGTGATTCTAGTGACTAATAATAGATCAGTGCCAGATTTGCCCTCAAATCTGCATCCCAGTAATGAAGGCTGAAGAGCGAGAAATGTCAGGATAATAGGAACGCTCTAAATTGGACTTTTCAAGATCCAGTTTCACTTCTTCCAGTCTATTATCTTTAGAGTTGCTAGAGGAATCTTACACCTGAAGAAACAATGGAGGACTTGCTTTGTTCCAAATCTCCATATTTTAATTAAAATTATGTAATTTTCCTACTAATCTTAGCTCCATAAGCTGATAATAGGTAGCATTCCCATCTCAATGTCCATGCACTTGGGCACAATACCTGGTGTAGTATACATATGCAACCAGTGAGCCCATTAAACTCTAAGAAAAAGAGATGTCAGTTTTTTCCCCAAGTTAAAAATATCTAGTGGTAACCTATAATTCAGGTTGTTAGGCTGATAAATTAATGGGTGATAAAGGATGATAGAAAGGTCAAATTAGTGATGGATAATAAAAGAATGAATAGATGATATTTGAAATGACTGATATATAGGATTTTGTTGGGGTTTATTTTGCAAATTTGCACAAGAATGCCTGTTTTCATCTCTTTAGCTGAGTATCAAAGATTTTCATGTATCCTAGGCATTTTTAATAAAAAATTTTTGAGGTAGATGGCATCTAAAATACAAAGCAACTTAAATACTAAATGAAAAACGTATCTTCATATTTTATCTAAGACTATCATCAAATACATTTCAAGTATATTGATACAGTAATTACTGTACAATAAATATAAAATCTTGATGTCTAAAAAATGTATTCTACCCATATTAGAAAAAAAATCCTATAAAATAATATTATGCAGTATAATTTATGCTAAGATACAGTGTGACAATATTTTAGGAGCTTATATTTTTGATAAAATGACATAATTAGAGTGAATATTTTCTATCACACATGCAAAAATAAACATGTTACACACTTAGATACAAAACTTAGTTATAAACAATTATGTACAAGACAAGGATAGAAATTTTGGAGTCTTTAATTTCTTTTTTTATTGTTTTGATATACACACAGCCTAAAACTATGGGATTTCTAGAATGTGAATGTGTTGGTTACTTTTCTCTCATTGTTGAGACAAAATACCTGAGGCCCAAAATTAGGGAAGGAAAGGTTTATTTCTTACATTTATGGAGGTTTTAGTCCATACTCAGGTGGTTGCAAGACAGGTTGGCGTGGCTGAGGTGCAGCCCTTCATGGCAACTGCAAGCAGCAAGAGCAAACAGTGCAAAACAGTGGGGGAAAGAAACCTCCTTCCTGACCTTACATTGTACGTCAGCTTCACCCCTGGGCAGGTGCAGCACTCACACTGCCAATCCCAGTGTTAGACAACTAACCAATCACAACCGCTAGATTCAGAAGCTGAATGACTACATAAGGCTTGGGGGGGCCACCTAGACCCAAACCATAACAGTGAGGAAGGTGATAAAGGACAGACTAAACATTTAATCAGACTCTTGATGACTACCTTCCCTCGATGCTAATAAGTCATATATTAATATATTAACTCAAAATTTTATATAGATGGACTCCAATCTATATACAGTATTTTCTACAGAACAATAACTTTTGGATTCCAAAAAATACATTGCATGAATGATATTAGCATTTTTAACAATATGTTATCTTTTAAAATGAAAAAAGAATAAAAATGATAATACAGAATTTCAAAACAAAATAATGGGAGATTAACAAAGGTTAATATATTGTACATTGTTGTCTTCAAAGTAGTTTTTCAGATTACAAGATTTAGCCCTGAAAAAATGATCAAACAGGACTTCTAGGAAGATGGTGGAATAGTAAACAGCAGAGTGAACAGTCTCTCTAGGAGACATAGTCCAGATGCTGGAATATAGCATCATGGGGAGGACAAGAAGGAAGGAAGTGGGTCCCCTGGACCCAGGAAGAATCTAAAATGTGAATTGAAGCCCACAGAGAGGATAAAGGGAAAAACTTAAATGAAGAAGAAGGTGGTAGCTGGCAGTGCTTTAACCTAGAGCCGGACTCACCATGCAAGAGAAGCTGTTGGAACCTGGGGACACGTGGTCACTGTAATGGTGGCTGCTGGAGACCCCAGAGGCCTCAGCAAGGAGATGCAGTGGTGGAAGAGAGTGGCAGATGTGGAAGACTGCACTGGCTGGTAGTGAGTGCAGAGGACTCAGTCCTCCAGGGAGAGAAAGCGATTGGCTGGGAGCCATTTTGGAGTTGGGCAGGATAAGCCTGGAACCAAAACTGCTGCCCAGCTTCCTCCAGCAGCTCCTAGTTGGGTACAGACTCATACAAATTGCTTGGACTGAGTCCCATCCCCACACGCATCCCAGAGGCCATTGCATAGGTTCCCCACCAGCTCACATCCTGCAGGACTTGGCCAGGGCCACCCCCACGCACACTCCAAGGGCCATTGTAGGCCAGGACCCAGCTCTGTACAGAAGCACTGGGGGCCGCACCCCTTCACACACTCCACCAGTTTAGAGGAGCCAAACAGTCTCACTTCAGACAATTTGTAGTCAATGTGGGAAGTGCCTGGGACCACACTACCCACATGTCCAGAAGAACCCAGGAATATGTCAAGATGAAGAAGGGAAAAGGCAGTCTCTGGCATCCAACCCAAGTCATGCAAGTCCAGGAGACATAAACACAGGAGAGATCAGGAGTCGCGAACCTGAAATGTCTGAAGTGATGTCAAATGAAGAAAAGAAACAACTTCACTAGTCTATAAAAGAAATTAGAACAGAAATACTATCTCAGGTAAAAGGAGAAATGAAAAACAATAAAAGAATTGCTAAGAACCACTAAAGAAGATGTAGATAAAAAAAACAGAGGAGCATAGGAAAATGAGGGAAACAATGAATGAACAATATAAGAGAGATTTAGAATGCATGAAACAGATTCAAAGAGATATCCAGGAAATTAAAAACTCCATTGAAAGCTTGCAAAACCACTTGAAACAAACTGAAAATAGACTTTCAAACCTTGAATTCAGGTTTGCAGCTTGTGATCAAGAAAGGAAAGACCTCTTAAAAATAACAAGGAATCAGGAAGTAAAAATTCAAAGGAACAAGACAATGCAAAGATGTGAGTGAAAAATCAGGGTCAAGAAAAATGACATCAGGAGTCTATTTACAGAAATAATTTCAGAGAACTTCCCAAACATGGGAAAAGGAAGTGACATTCAAATAAGTGAGGCAGATAGAACTCCAGCTAGCCACAGCCAAAACAAATCTACACCCAGACATATAATAATCAAGATCCCAGAAATTCAACACAAGACAGAATACTAAAAGCTGTTAGAGAAAAGAAACAGATCGCCTATAAAAGAAAACCCATCAGAATCACAGCAGACTTCTCAAAACAAACCATCAAGTCAAGAAGAGGGTGGAGTGAAGGATTGCAAGTCCTGAAAGAAAACAACTTCCGACCCAGTCTGACGTACCCTGGAAAACTTTCTTTCAAAATTAATGGAGAAACAAGATACTTCCATGGCAAAGAACAACTCAGGGAATTCATGATCATGAAACCAATCCTACAAAGAATACTAAAGGACATTCTAGAGAGAGATAAAAATGACCATGGTCTCAGGAACAGTGGCAGAGGGGAACCATCTAGCAGGGGCAGACAATGAATGGAGGGGAAAAAATAGGGAGCCAAGGGCAGGAAAATAGGATGGCAGAGGCAGCATAGTGGAAGAGAGCCATAACTATTAATGTAGATGGTCTCAATGCACCGATAGAAAGAAACAGGCAGAGTGGATCAGGACACAGGATCCATCAATATGCTCTCTACAAGAAACGCATTTAACCAGAAAGAAAATTCATAGACTGAAAGTCAAAGGAGACAGAACAATGCCCTATGTGACAGGGAGCCAGAAAAAAAGTAGGGGTAGCTTGCTCATCAACTGAAGAATGGATAAGAAAGACATGGCATTTTATACGATGGAAACCTACTCAGCTATAAAGGAAGATAACCTCAAGCTTCTTGCAGTGAAATGGATACAACTTGAGGTCATGCTCATGGATGAAATGGTTCCAAGTCACATGGGTGAACATCATGTTGTCTCTCAAGTATAACAAACTAAAGGAGTTAGTGGGATCCAAACTCCACAATACATATTGTGAAAGTGAAAGGGGAGGAATTATCTAAAAAGGGAAGGAAGTGGCCATTGTTAATCTATTATCATAGCTGCTTAGTTTGGTTTTATTCTGTTTTGTTTGATTTTATTATACTTGATAGCATGGACAGCTATTTCAAAGATAACAAAATATGTAATTGCAGCCATCGTGGATTTCCAATTATCTTGTTTCGAAGCCCTGTATTGCTTTCATTGTTTTGTTTTGATTGATTTTGCTCTATTCTGTATTGTTTGATTGTAATATGTCTGAAGGTATAGGCAACTACTCTGAAGATAAGAAAAAATATTATGGTAGCCACTGTTGTCTTACTATTATCTTAAAGTTCTGTATTGCTTCATTTTTTTTAACTGGTTTTATTCTGTTCTATTTTGTTTGATTTTATTTATGCCTGATGGTATGGGCAGATATTGAAGATAACAAGAGCCATTATGGTAGCCATTATTTATTCCCTTTTACTTTGTTTTGAAGTCATGTACCATGTTCATTGTTTTATTGTGATTGACTCTATTCTGTTTTATTTTGCTTGGTTATATTCTCTTCAAAATAAAAAAATGATCAAACAAACAATGAAAGCACAAACCATCTCAGCAATGAACTAACAGATTAGTAGGATAGTTATGTATCATATATATATATAATTTTTCCTTTCCTTTCACTTTTACAATATCTATTGTACATTTTGGATCTTATTTACTCTTTCATGTTTTACAATAGGGAAACAACATGATGTTTACACATGTGAGTATGATTTATTTCACTTATGAGTATGGTCAGAATCTGCCTTCATATACCTCTGAAAGCCTCAAGTTTATCCTTTATTGTTGAATAGTACTCCATTGTATAAAAATGTCACATCTTTTTTATCCATTCTTCTGTTGTTGGTTGTTTGGTTTGTCTCCAAGATTTAGTTATTACAAATTGTGCTGCTATAAACATGGATGTTCATATATTGCTGTGGTATGATGTTTTCAGTTCTTCTGAGAAAATATCCAAAAGGGGAATAGGTGGATTTAATGGGACCACCAATCATAGTTTATTGAGAAATCTCCACACTGATTTTCATGGTGGTTGTACCAGTCCACACTCCCACCAACAGTGGTGTTATTATGGTTTGTGTCTAGGTGTCCCCCCAAGCCTCATGCAGTCGTGGAGGCTGATTAATCTAGCATTTGTGACTGGTTCATTGTGGAGTGCTGCGATTAGCAGTGTGCGTGCTGCACCTGCCTGGGGGTGGAGTTGGCATGTAATATAAGGGAGAGAAGAAGGCATGCCTCTCTCTCTCTCTCTCACTCTTTTCCCCAGTTTGCTATTGCCACTTGCAGCTGCCATGAATAGCTGCCTCTCAGCCACACCACCCTGCTTTGGAACCAGTTAAGTATGGACTCAAATCTCCAAGAACTGTAAGAAATAAACCTTCCCTTCCCTCACTTTGGGCATCAGGTATTTTGTCTCAGCAATGAGAGAAAAGTAATGAGTGGAGAAGAGCTCTTCCTTCTCCACTGCCTTGCCACCATTTGTTATTGGTTGTTTCTTGATGAAGCCATTCTTTCTGGTGTGAGATGGAATATCAGTGCTGTTTTAATTTGCATTTCTTGAATGACCAGTGCTATTGAACATTTTTTTCATATATTTATCTGTCACTTGTATTTCTTCATCTAAAAAGTGTATTTATCTCAGATGCTCATTTTTGGATTGGATCTTTGAATGGGGGAAGTTCTTATTTTTTTCAACTCTTTAGGTTTTTATTCTTTATATAGGTGTGGTTTGGTGAGCATGAAGTTCTTTAGTTGTTCTTTGTCATGGAAGTATCTTATTTCTCCATTAATTTTGAACAATGATTTTTCAAGTATATCGATCTGGATGGGAAGTTGTTTGATTTTAGGACTTGACATACTTCATTCCTCATTGATATGAGGGTTTGTGTTGAGAAGTCTCCTGTGATTCTAATGAACATTCTTTGATAGGTGCTCTGTTTCTTTTCTCTAACAGCCTTTAATGTTCTGTTTTTGTGTTGAATTTCTTGGATCTTGATTATTATATGTCTGGGTGTAGATTTATTTTGGTTATGGCTTTTTGGAATTCTGTATAAGTACTATGCATTAACCGATTGTGTCACCAGAGCTCCTGTTTTGAATTTTACATGCGTCAATTATGTATATATCAGATACTGTTCCAATGGTTGGGAAGTTTTTTGATGTTACTTCTGCGAATAGTTTTTTTTTTATGTCATTTGCATTGATTCCTGCTATTCAGTTGAAATATGTCAGTCTTACATTGTTTTTCTTTGCATTGTCTTGGAGCTGTGGAATTTTTATTTCAATGTCCCTTGTTATTTTTAAGAGATCTTTCCTTTTGTGATTTGTTTCCTTACTTCACTTGCTATCTTTTCAGAAATTTCAGGTATGTGTCTTCCAGTGTCTTCAATGTCAGCGTCTCCTGTATTTGTTCTGGATGGGCTAGGGGTCTGAGATCACATTTTGCTTTTTTGTCTTGTCATTTTCATCTGTTGGTTCATACTTCAGTCTTTTCAATCCCACTAATCTTGTCTGTCCATCATATGTGTCATAGTCAGGGTCCTACTGTGTGCCAGATACTTACCCAGGTGCCAAGTCTCATGGTGTAAGGGAGAGGCCAGTTACCTGAATTTCTCCTGTGGGGCCACTTGGATTAGTCCGGAATTCATCCTGGTCTGATTAGCCTAGGAGTATTGTTATGAACCAACACTTAGCTCAGATTGCTACTGTGGCTTCAGGCTTTTTCAGGATTTCAGACCCACCTAACTATGGTATGCAGTCTGGCCAGGACCCTACATTGTCACTGGTGGTCTTGCTGGCCCATTTGCTTCCTTCAGGTCAAGGGAGGCCTCATGGTACTCTCACAGGCCTGCCCAGGATCATCTATGTGTAAGAAGGGTTCACCCACACTGTCTATGGCCAACCAAGGTCCTCTGGTTAGGGGAGGATTTGTGGAAATGCCTTCTGAACCACTAAAGTCCTTTGGATGGGGGTAGGACTTAACTGTGCTCTTGCCTGCCCACCAAGGTTCTCTGGGTGTTGGGAGTGCTCACCCAGCTCTTGTGGGCCTTTTGAGGTCCTCTGGGTTGGGGGAGGAGTCAATGAGTCTCTCACTGGCTGCTGAGCTCCTATGGGTGGAGAGAGGACCTAATAAATGATCTTAATCCTCTTTCTCCACTTGTATTTCTTCCCCACTTATCTTCCCTGTTTTATTCTTTTCCTCCTATTCTTTTACTGTTTTTCTTCTCCATCTTAAGATTTTGCTGCTGGAGCTAACTGCATGAAGATAACATTAAAAAAGACAGTTGCTATATTTTTCTGTTGTTGAGGATTCATATTCATTAATTAATTGCTAATAAATTATGCTTAAATTTCTGCTAAATGAGTATACAAAAGGTAGAGATTTAATCATCTTGGTATTTAGTGGCCCTGTTTTATAAGTGATTAAAAAATTGCTAACTGACACTACAGCTACCTATAAATTGTGTGCGCAGACATTTTTCTCAATGGATTATGGGGCAAGAAACATTCTTATATGAACTCTGGAGACAGAGTGACAGATTGGTCTGCTGTCCTTGATAATTCTGTTGAGAATTCTGGCATCATGGTCACTTATCTGTATAATTTGAAGGAAAAGTTCTATAGAACAGAAATGAATGTGAATAAATAGAGGAAATGTGCCATAGCCTAAATATATGGGAAGATATTAACTGTAATATCAAACCAGAAAAAGTTCATTTTAATGTTTTGAGAGCATAATTAAAAATGAAAGCTGGGTGTGGTGGCATATGCCTGTAATCCCAGTACTCGGGAGGCTTAGGCAGGAAGATCATTGTGTGTTTGAGGACAGCCTGGGCTACAAACTGAGCTCAAGGCCAGCCTGAGCTGCATACCGAGACCCTGTCTCAAAAAAAGACCCTCCTGCCAAAAAATGAGTAATTAGAATTCACTGTCATACAATTAGAGGAAGCAATTACATAATCTAGTCTTTAATGTGAAAGAAACAAATATTTCTTTTTAAAGTGAGCTTTAAACTACATTTTAATCTCCTCATTATCCTGCGTGTTCTCTAGATTGACGATAATTTAAAATAATTTTAAATAATTTTAATTTTTAATTTTAATTTAATTTAAAATAATTTTTTAAATAATTTTAATTTTTAATTTTAATTTAATTTAAAATAATTTTAAAGTTCTATTGCTAGACTGCATCTAAAAGGACTCAGGGAGGTGTTAATATATTCCTTCTTTTCCCTCTGTTTTCATCTCCTCAGCCTTGAAGAGTGGATTTAATAATATATGACCTATTCAAAACAGAATTGTCTTCATTTATCTTCATAGAAATGATGACATCGAGTTGACTTTTAAAGTATTTTATATAAAAATTAACATGGAATATTGAAAAAAGAGTGGAAGTCTAGTTCTTCATCTTATTTTGCAATCACTTTGTGTTCCTTATATTTTACAATAAGTACAAATGCAGATTGGGAATATATAAAGAAATACATTGAAATAAGTATATGTTAAACACACACACACACACACATTAAACACATAAACAACATGAGAGCCTGAAACATGTAGTAAGGCTGAATTCAAACCTAAGAAAGTGTATCTTGAATATTTTCAGGCTGATCTTTAAGCCATTTAAATGCCTTCATTTTCTTAGTTTAAAAGTACAAAGTGCTTTTTGTAGAAGACATAGAAAACCAAGGACAAATTCCTGAAGAAATACTTTTATCATCCAAAATCATTTATAAAATAGTGTCTTCATTTGCTTTTCCTTTTGTGTGTGTTCGAAGATATGTTTCTAAGCAAATATTAACTTTTGCAAAATTGTATCATTTTTCTAGCTCTCTTAATTTGCTTTCAGACTGTATCAGGAGTATACCATATATTGTATTTAAAAATATAGATTTATGAGTGAGGAATGTCTAAAGGATTGGGCCTCCTGGTTTTAAATTCTACCAGAACTTGTAGCATTTCTGAATATTGGTTAAGTACAGTAAAACTAGTCTTTTTATTTTTAACTTTTTATCAGCACACATGAATTTACTTGTTTATCTCATTTTTGTGAACGTTTTCCCAAGCTGCATTTTCATTAATTATATATTTGTATACTTCTTTTAGGGAAAAATATATTTCTTCCTGAGCTCCTTTCTTTTTGTTTTATTGCTGTATTTCAAATTTTAGAATATTAGTGATTTAAAAATAACAGTTTTTATTTTTCTCTCATAAGTATCCATGTTGACTAATTTCAGATGGATTGCTTTATTTCACCTGATATTGTTTCATGCTGCTGTTATCTCATGTTTAAGTGTAAAATATTCCAGATCATTTTTCCCCGGGGCTGACTAGACTGGCTATCATCTGAGAGCTCAGCTGAGGTGTCCACTAGAGACCTTTCGTTCTCTTCTGCACTATACATGTGACTCACACTTCCTCAGGATGGTGACTAGAGTCCAAGATGAGAAGTTTCAGGAGGATAGGGCTGACAGTGGGCAAGTATATGTAACAATGACTCATTACGCTTCTGCTTGTGTTTCATTTATTTTGCAGAAGTTTCATTGGGTACTAAATCTTGAGACAGTCTCATGATAGGATTTAGGTTTTCTAGCCTGTCTTAGTTAATTTCTTGTTGCTGAGATGAACTACCCAATACCCAATGTTAAGGAAGGAAAGGTTTGTTTAGCTCACAGTTTGTGAAGGTTTCAGTGCATAATTGGCTGCCTCCAAGGCAGAGTGGTGTGGCAGAGGATCCACAGTTAATGATGGGAAAAGACAGCAAAAGCAACAAAAGCATAAGGGCAGAAGAGAGAGACAAGCTTTTCCCTCCCTTATACAGTATGCAGGATACCTGCTGCAGGGCAGGTGTAGCACTCACACCACCCATACCCCACTAGACAATGAATCAAGCACAAACTCTAGATTCAGCCACCTCCAAAAAAGCTCACTCCCAGCCGGGCATGGTGGCTCACGCCTGTAATCCCAGCACTTGGGAGGCTGAGACAGGCGGATCGTTTTGAGTTCGAGACCAGCCTGGGCTACAAAGTGAGCTCAAGGCCAGCCTGAACGGCATAGTGAGACCCTGTCTCAAAAACAGGGCTGGGGATCTAGCTCAGTGGTCTAAGCGCCTGCCTGGCAAGCGCAAGGTCATGAGTTCAATCCCCGGTACCTCAAAAAAAAAAAAAGCTCACTCCCATGACCACATGGGGCTTTGGGGGAACATCCAGACACAAACCATAACATAGCCTGACTCCTTTCAGAAGCCTTTATAGAAGCCATTCTGCAGGTGCTGATGTGCAGCCCTATACTTTTTGTCAGGTGGCACTGACATTTAGGTACCAACAGACACAAAGCTTTGTTGGTCACAATATTGGATGAATCATTTGTAGGCCAATCCTGGTTAAGTCCATGGATCCAGATGAGATGTACAGGTCGTAGTGTACAAAGACCAGGTACATTAAACAAATCATTAAAAAGAGAATGAATTTAATATATGTATGTTTTATCAAACTGATTCTCTCTTAAGGGAAATTTAAAAAAATTTAAAATGTAGATATTAGTGTACTTGGGATGAAGATTTTTTTTCTATGTCTTAGTTGATTGCATACAACCTCTGAAAAAAAATCTATGTATTCAGTCTATAATACTTACCCTTCTTTTTTATAATTTTAGATACATGTAAAGTTTTTATCAAATTTTACCATGATCTGAGCAGGGAGTAAACCTAAAAAGATTATAAAAGCCTGAAATTTTGCAGAATGAGGTTTTTAACCTAACAGGAATTAAACTAGAAATAAATAAGTAAAATATCATGTTAATCTCAAATATTTGCATTTAAGCAATGCAGAATTATGCTTTAAATAGCTAAAATTAAAAAAAAAGATGAACCAATAGTAAGACTAGATATAACAAACACTGTGGAGAAATGCTTAAAGTAAAGCTTATAGAAGTGCTTAGAATAAAATTATACTCTCAATCACATGCATTTAACCAATAGAATTTTGAAAAAAAGTTTTATTTTGAGTCTTAAGAGAGTGCAAAAGTTATAACAAGTGAAACCTAACAAAACTAAGAGTGAAAGTACATTGATAAAATAAATATATTTATGAAATAGAAAGAAATGTGTAACTGAAACATTAAAAATAAGTACACTTAATTCCTTTGAAAATATTTGTCATAAAGTACTTTGTAGTTAACAAAAAAAAGAGAAAAAGTATATGAAGAGAAAATGTGGACAATAACACTATATATTCTGCAGATTATAATGATGGAATACTTGAATGTGTTTGTACCATTACTTGAATTTTTAGTTAAAAAAATGCATAGAATATAACATCTTTGAAAATATACAAGAAAAAGAGAAACAATGGTTAAAGTTTATCACAAACATAGATGCAAATATTCAAAAATATTAGCAAATAAATCCTGTGAAAAGCATATATTTTAACCAATGTGTGCCTATTTCAGAAATACAGGTTAGCTGTAACATTTGAAATAGAAATTAGTGTAAACCAATATGATAACAATTTGTTATCAGAGTAAGTGCAAAAACTTATTTCTTCCCTTACTTTTAATAAAAACTCTATAAACTTGGAAAGGGAATCAATTTTTTTCAACTTGACAATAAGCTGTACAATAAGTAATGGAAAATACTGAAATATTTAAGTTTCACTAGAATGAGAAAACAATGACTATTAATATCATTACAATTCAACATTTTAGTAGAGTAACTAAATAATGCAATAAAAGGAAATATAGCTAATATAAGCTAGAAGGAGATTTTTAAAGAATCAGCATTCAAGATTACATGATAAAAATCTAAATGATCCTATCACAATCAACTATTGGATTTAAGAAGTAAATTGTCAAGATTCATGTGCAATAGGTTATTATATAAAATTAGTATATTCATATGTGAAAGAAAGCAACAAGCCAAATAAACTTGAAATAAGCTACAATTAAAAATGCCTACCAAGAAATCTCAGAATACACATGTACTTTAACTAAACAGAATATAAATCATTGTTTAGAAAAAGTTTCAAAATCTCTTGTAAATGGAGGAAAAGTTTGTGTTCATGAACTAAACGAAATATTATAAAAACATGAATTTCTTCTAAATATACTAAAACATATAGATTAAATGAAATTCTTATTATATTATAATTCTCACTGCAGCATGATTAGAAGTGCACAGGCACTGGAAATCTAATCCTAAAATTTAAATAAAAATAAACACCCCAATTCCCAAGACAATCATGAATCACCTATAAGCAGAGTTGTATTATTCAAATAACT
This sequence comes from Cuniculus paca, assembly GCA_004365215.1. Lineage (NCBI taxonomy): Eukaryota > Metazoa > Chordata > Mammalia > Rodentia > Cuniculidae > Cuniculus > Cuniculus paca. Next base: position 22,380 of record RJWT010003641.1, on the reverse strand, counting down.
GAGACAATGTAGTATCATCACAGACAAATGGAACAGATTTATGTCCAGAGAGAGAATAACACATACATGGATCTCAGTGAAGGCAAAGGAGAAACTAAAGAATACTGAGAACTCAACTAGTACGACAGACATGGCTGGGTCATATGAATATTGCATGAGTAATATGAGTGTTAGTTCCTATGTTATTATATCACCCTTAAAATAAATTCAAGATGGATTTGAGCTAAAATGTGAAACAAAAAACAATAAAACTTTTACAATTCAAAACAGGAATGATGCTGAAAATACTGAAATGTTAAGGTTTCTTAATCTGGACCTGTGAAGAGTAATCCATAAAGATAAATACTGCTATTAAAATGTCTTTAGAAGACATCATTGAAAGGGTAAGATGTTATAGCAGAAAGCAAGACAAATATTAAGAATATGTATAACCAACTCATGAATTCCTTGCAATAATAAATTGTACAATTATATCAAAAGGAACAAGAAAACTAGAAATTATATCAAAAGGAACAGAAGACCGGAACAAAACTCTACAGAAGTTAAACCCAAATATGCAGTAACCACTGAATAAAACCAGGTGATGTCAGTCATAAAAAAAAAACACAAATTAAAATAATATGATATCATTATTTGCATACTAGAAAGGTTAACACAAAAATACTGCCACATGTTGGAGAGAAGTTATAGTAAATGAAACTCTTCTTACACTAATGGTGGAAGTGTGAATCAACACTTCATTAAAACATCAGTTGACAGCATTTACCACATTTCAAAATATACATTCTCACATTCTCTTTCATCCAGAAATCCCACGACTAAATATTCATTTAAAATACACATATTTAAAAGTATCTCAACAAAGATGTTTTGGAAGCACTTTGACAGTTGTTAATGCGGTTTTTAACAAGTGACTTGTATTAAAATTGTTTCACCTTTATTTTACAATATTAAATTATTTCTAAAGTCAAGATGTTTTTATTTTGATAAGCTCCTGACAGCTAGTAGATACACCATTGGCTTTATGTACAGAACAAAACAAACTTATTTATTTTTAAACCGTACTTTTGTCAGTCTTTATGACTCAAATAACAAATAATTTATTCAAGTTAATTTAAATACAATTTGTGTAATGTGTTGACTTGAAATATGCACACTATTCTTTCAGAGCAGCTTTTCACTTCTTACAGTTACTGTTTTCATCTTTTTCATGTATTTTCTTTTCTTTTCTTTTTCCCAGGAAAATTCACCTGGTTCTGATCATTTCTCTATTGTTTAATTTGATGTCTGTATAAATACTGCTTGTAAGATTTTGGGAAATTGACATTCAGACTTCACTGTTAACAAACTATTGCTTTATATTTTTAAAAATATTATTTTGAATGTATTATGATCAGTGTTTATTCTTAAAACATGAAAATACAATAAAACTTGAAAATCTCAACTGCAATGGAAATTTTCAAACAAAAAGTAACTTTTGCTCTCTGTCTAACATACACTTTCAGGAAGCTTTCATTTTACAGCCAATTTTAGCCACTATACACTGGCACTTCTCTTGCCTGAGAGCTATAAACTTTAATAGAGAGTCCAATGCAGAGCTCTTATTCTGACCAAGTAGGCTAAGGTGAGACACAGGAAAATGAGACAGCCTAAATACACACAATATTGCTTTTTTTCTTTTTTTTTTAATAAACTGGCAGCCAGAGGCAAAATAAAGAGAATGTTTAGAATTAAATTTTAGCAAAAACATGACATGATACAATTCATTGTTAACAATGGTTGGGGAATGCTTATACATCTTCAGATACTCCCTTAAGCTCCAGAAGAGATATTCATTTCATTTTGGAAATAACTCCGTATGTCTTCAGGCTATAAGATGAATCCATAGGGTTCCTCAATAGAGCAAAATATATTTAGAGTCAGTAATGTGAGAAAAAAGAAAATGACTACTGAGTATTTTGAACTGAACGCAATCGCTTCCTATGTGTCTGGGATACAATCTGTTTGTCAAGGGTGGAAGGGGACTAAATGTTTGGGTTGGTTTAGTTTTATTTTACTGGTATTACGTAAATGTCAGTATCATCACCATTCCATATACTTAAAGCTTATTTTTGTGCACTTAAAGTAACACCTGTCATTGAATAAATGGTACATCTAAGTCTAAAACAAGAATTAATATTTTAAAATTCCAGAAAATTTCTGAAATATAAAAAATGGTAGGAATTTCCTTATTTTCCCTATACTTGAGCTTGAACCTTGTACATGCTGGGAAAGTGCTCTGCCAATGAGCTTGACACCAAGCCCTGACCAGCATTTCTAAATGGTTAGGGTATGCAAATATGAATGTTTGTGTAATACATATTAATGTTTCCTTAATTCCTCTGAAATATGAGTGTTTCGTACTTGTGTCATTATTTATGCTTCACATGAATTAAACCTTTGGAAATAAATTTGGTATTGATTAGCACACTGATTTTGGTTCTTTTCTCTGTTCTCTTGATTTTATTTTTGTTAAATGATAAAGTCCATTTGGCAAACAGTGTTTTAAAAAGTAATTCTTCAGAGCTGAATAACTAAATGAAGTCTTCGGAAAGAGCTATTTATGTTAAGTAATTGTGACAAAAGCCAGACTGGATTTTATTGAAGAGTAAATTAAATTTAAAGAACATTGACTTTTCCCTAGAAGTAAAATATATTATATATTATTCCTTTTGAATTTATTTGTGCTAAAAGGTTGCCTGCCCCCCCAAAAGCAAACAACACAGTAAACTTCCTGTATTCATTACTTAGCTTCAACAACTAAAACCAGTTTTTCTTTCGTTTTATCCAACTCGCTTCTCTCTATCCTGCTTTATATCTCCTAAAATATTTTAAAGAAATGCTTGAACATGGTTTAAACTAACACGTTTCTAAACTAATTGCAGAAATAAGCGAGCATGATCAATATTTTATTTTTAACAGCAACAATGCTATCATCCAAGGAATAAAGAATGCCATTAATTCTATACCAAAATCTCATATTTCTTATATTAAAATTTTCAATATGTCTTAACTTCTAATTTTTGCTAAGTTTGAATCAGGATCCAAGTGAGGTATACATATTTTATTTTATTATATTTCTGACTCATGTTTAATTTGGTGCATTATTTCCTTGGATTTATTTATTCATCATTATTATTTTTTCTTTTATCTTTTAGCATTAGTTTATTGAAAAACAGTTACTTTGTGAAATGTTCCACATTTTGGGTCATACTGTTTTCACCCTTGTCATATCTTTTTGTTCTTTTTCCTTTATTACCCTTGCTTTTTTTCTCTTTATATATTCCAAAATGTCTGTGGAAAAGGTTTAATATTTTAAGTAGATTCTGACAGAATTGATCATGTATTTATGCTTGTGTGTGTGTCTCTCTTTGCGATAGTCTGTGTTTACTAAATCTTGCATGTAAACTAACTTACTTCGTGCTAAGCAGCCTGTTCTTCATAATGGCCCAAGTTTTCAGCAGGATCTCACTGCACACACATCATCATGGGACTGCACAGATCTGTCCACCCTGATGTGCAAATGCCTATAACCTCTTGGGTGCTATGAATATTGGCTGCAATGTGAATTTCAGATCTTTTGATACTTTATTTTTAATAAACTACAGAATTTGTTTTCATTTTAGGAGTCTGTCGATTAAAACTTCCAATTGGTGAATGAAAGTTTGAGCCAGGAAAACAAAATAAACATATTTACTCTTTGAAAGAAAATACTTTCATTTGGTCTTACACTATTTTATATGTTCACTGCTGGCTCCTTGCTAGCTTGTGGCTTTGAGATCTGCACCAATGCAGATTAAAGACAAAGCAGTAATTTAATCTTTTATTCTTAACTAAAATAAAGCTCACTCTTTAAAAGTCTCCAGATTTTTTCTACTCAAAATTACCATATGCACACGCATACTATACTCATACATGCATGTGTAGTGTATTTATTTAATATAAGATAATTAGGTATTGCTGAAGGCAAATATTTTAAGTAAATAGTAATCAATAATCTCATTTTGATCTCTTAATTTGCTAATTTCTGTCTCATGGTGGATCCTTGCAATGTCGCTAAATGTCCTGGCAATATCAGTGCTATTTCTATTGCAATTATTTCCCCAAGCTTCAAACATTAAATAGGTTTCTATTTAGTAAATACAGATTATTTCCTGATCCTGGGAATCAGGCAATCAGTAAGCTGATTATTATATATCGTCTGAGATACACTGCTTTTTCATACTTCATCGAAATTAGCAATCTTACCATACTGCTTACCTGTTTCTTCAAAGCCTGTAGTTATTTTGCACATTTCCTTTTTCAGAAAATTCATGCTATACTTTCTTATTTTAAGAGAATTTCATTAAGTTCAAGTGTTCCATGATTCTCTCAGATTTTTAATTATTTTATTAACATAACATGTTACACACATCTGTCTTAAAAACTTCTGTTTTGCTATAACAATTATTTATGAATATAAAAATTTCTTCAGAGAATCAATTTTACTGTTCATTTTTATGTATGGTACCTTTCTAAAAATCTAGATGCTTTTTAAAAATACCTTAACATTGAAATACAATATTATGAAACATTGTGGATATTGGCTCTAGAATGTTTGAACTTGCTTGAAATATTGAACTTTCAGGAGAAGTATAGTATCTTAGTTTTCTTTTGCATGGTCTATTTTTAAATAGCATCAATTATAGACTATAAACTGTTGTGATTAGAGTATGGTGAATTCTGTTGTCTTTAAATTTTAGGTATGATCCAAAAACAGACACATGGACCATGGTGGCTCCCTTGAGTATGCCCAGAGATGCTGTTGGCGTGTGTCTCCTTGGTGACAGGTTATATGCTGTTGGTGGCTATGATGGACAAACATACCTCAACACTATGGAGTCCTATGACCCACAAACTAATGAATGGACACAGGTAAGGTTGTCATTAGCACAATTCACTTCCTTCTTTTGGAGAATGGAGACACAAATAGTAATCTATCTAGTCATATCACACTGAACCAAAAATGACTGATTCAGTACAAAGTGGTGTTAAGCGTTAAAAAATCATTAAATAATGTTTGGTGTAATTTCCTCTTATACATTAAACACCTTAACAAATTTATATTAAAAGGAGTCATCTATGTTCCATGAGATTTTCACTTTATTATAAGTGATAATAAGAAACAGAAACAGAATTTTAGTTAGCTGAAGAAAAATAAACATATAATATGTTTCTTCAGAAAACCATCCTGTTAAGAAGGATATATAGTTTCAGAAATAACTAGAATAAAAAAAATACAAGTTGGAGAACTCAACTTTTCTGCCTGTCATTTTAGTTTGACAATGTATATATTCACTAAAAGAGATTTTTGCACTTGATGGTTCTTCTAAAATCAAGGCTAATCTTCACAGTCATAAACAGAAAATAAGATAATTTTGTCCCAGTTCAACTGAAAAATGCACAGCAAAGAACTTAAATAGCTTGTCAGTGTATCAAGTACTGATTTCTTGACAATCACATTGCCCAGGAAGTAAGAAAGAAATAACTGACTTCTGTTAGGTCAGAAATTATCCTTTGGATATCAGTGCAATCAACCAGAGGTTCAAGCTATTGTTTGAGTGTTTCATTCTGATTATGTAGCTGAATTATGTGCACTGGTTTTGTGGGGGGGAGAGGGAAGAGGGAACGAAGGAAGGTGAACCTAAGTATAGTGGAGATCACCTTGTGCTGCGTAGCTACTGGGCCTTGCTCATAACAAAGGGAATAGATACATTTTCAGATTCTATGCTTACATTCAAGTGATCCTTACTTTCTAAATTTCTCAATAGTACTAACATTTCTTTCTTTAGTGAGAAATCTGAAAAGAAAATATTGTGCAAATAAGTAAATAATTCCCATCAATGAGTGCAGTGATACGCCAAAACTGTACTTCGTTGAAGCAGATTAATAACTACAGGTGCTGCAGTGAGTGGATTGCTCTAACTCTGATCACAGAAATGGGCTAACATTTATCTGAAGAATATGAAAAGTGATTGAAGGAAGACTATTTTAAGCATTTTGATTTTGAAATATACAAAACTTCCTTGATTTTACCAGTTTTAATGTTATAAGTTTAGTATCATTATTTAGGGTAATTTTGAAGCACAAAGCACATTCCTAAAAGTTGGCTAACGTACCTAGATTATGAACTGCCCTCTCTAAAAGAAAAATTTTTGAATTCAATGAAGTGATATACATTTAGATGAAAAAAGAAAAAAATGACAAATTGAGGAAAGAATGAGAAATACTAGAATAACCCAGTTCTACAATTTTCTACACTTTACAGCTGTAAAAGAACCATTTCTGTCCAAAGGGCAGCAAATATAAAAAAAGCAATGATTGTTTCTCTTATTATTTCAATAAAATTTTAGACAATATAGTATGACTTTTTGAGTCTCTAGTGTTTCCAAATGGAATATTGCATGGAATAATGGTTGTTGATTTGCTGGAAAAAAAAAGTCTCAGTTAAATGGTAGGTACTGTAGATGTGCCACTTATACAAATGAACATTAAATAAAGGAATTTTATGGGTATATAAATGATATAGCATCATATCCTCATTATATATTTATAATAAAGAACAATTGTGCTTATTATTCCTCTAAAATTGAAATCAAAATAATGTATGCACTAATAATAGGTAAAAGACTTCTAAAGACCATTTCCCCTCATTTGTATTTTATTATACTCTCTTGGATCATATAGTATCTTACCAACAGCAAAGCACTATTGAAAATGTTTTATAAGAACTTTATTTTAGTACACAAACATTAATTTTAAATCTCTTAAATTATTTTAAGATTTTACTTCTATACTCTTTCATTGTTTGTGTTTTTAAGACTCGTGAAACCATCAGCAGACCCACACAGAAATCTCTTTAAAACTTTTAGTGTTTGAGCGTACTACAAAGGTTCTTCATATATACTGAACAATTTCTGTCAATTTCACACCATTTAACCTGTAAGTGGTTGAAATTGATTACTTAGACCATATGTCATTGACCCTTACAAATGCCTATCAATAGAATAAATGTGGAAATAATATTAAAATAGCCTCTGATATGTATAATTTGGAAACTCTTCAGGTTATTTAGAATTAGAAATAATGAAAATTATTTGGGAGCAATTGCCATAGTTATGTATTAGTGCTTTTTATAAAGCTCACATACATGTGTTTGTGTGTACACATACATGTGTTTTAAATAAATTTATCATTATCATTTAACATTGGGATTATATATTGCACTTAGTTTGAAAAATATGATACTTATACTTGAAAATAGAAAAAGAAATATTTTATCTCATTTCCAGTAACCTAAGTAAAACTCACACTTTCTTGTGTTGTCTTGATGCACTCTTAGTTGCTATGCTCTGCCCATCAGCAGACCGTATTAAATCACAATGTATCATTTAATATTTTGTCTTGAAACTCTAGAAGAGTATTGGATGTGTAGTCTATATATGTGCATGATTCTCACATAAATTAATTGAGAATATTGTGGAAACTAAGTCTAGTCTGTAGTGATTTAATATATTGAGTATATTTTGCAATTTAGCACAAAATAAATGTATGTAGGAAACTGTGAATGAGTTTCAAGAAAGCCTGAAGAGATACCAACATGAACACTTGGTTTTTTCTAATTGGTTCTGTGGCCGATCTTTACATGATGTCATAGTACTTATGCTGAAATATATAAATCTGAAGAGAGAGCAAGTGCAGATTATAACTGATAAATTGATTTGGGTCTTGGACTGAAAAACAAATTCTCCCTTAAATGTTTAAAATATGTATGTAGCAAATACTCAGAGCTTAAACTAGTATGATTAATTATTTGGTAAGGGAAATACTTAGCACTATGATGGAAGCTAAGTATAAAAGATAAAGAAATATTTCAGGAAATGATATGTTGAATGAGGCTGGACAAATGAATAATAGCTAACCAAATGAAAAAAGGGGAGAAATTTGGGCTCAAAAGCAGAATTAATAAGAGAAGGATGAACACATCTCATGTTTCGTTGGCAAGAAATAAAGTGATGAGCAGTGAATTGTGAGATGTGAACAGTTTTGTGTTATGTTTGATCAGAAACCATATTTACAAGAGCCCTGACTTTAAGACCTAGAGGAGCTAAGCGGGTAAAGTAACCAGAATTGTGTTTAAAATGATTGCACATGGAAGAATGTAAAGAATAATTAGGAGCAAGTAAGATTGGAAAGAGAACAACATTAAGAGAACATGTTATTAATCTAGTCAAGTTTCAGTAACCTAGACTAAAACAAAAGGAATGAAGAATTACACCAGAGTTATTTATTTAAAGGGTTTGATGACTATTCAAATTCAAAGCTGAGTTAGGTAAAAAGAGGATCATGAAGGTGCTTTATATTTTTCTTGAGTACTTAATAGATAGTTGTGTCATTTGTGGACAAAAGAAACATGGAGAGAATAGCACTTTTTTTTTTAATTGCAAGGGCTCCTTTCCCCCCACACATACACACAGACTTGTATAGATAGATAGATATAGATGATAGAGATAGAGATAGAAATAGAGAAGGATATGAATAAAAAGTGAAACTACTCAAACTCTATGAAGTCCAGTACATAGTGCTCTTTAGTACTGAATGAACATCAGAAAGTGTCAGAGAAGAAATTTTGAAAAATACCGTTAGCTAGTAGTCGTGCTATTTGTAGTTAATGGTAGACACTGTTTTGTAAAGCTTTTTAGACGGTTCTGATATGAAACAACACTTCAAAATAATTACATAATGAAAAACAGTGATGTGTATGCATCTTGGAGTTATATACACTGGTATTTGTATACTTAGATGAAGTGAGATTTAAATACCCAATGAAGTATAAAGAGAAAATAATACACAGTGTGATTATAAAAATGACTGTGGCAACTTGTAAAAATTATTCTTAACATAAAAGACACTATTGATATATTCACATATTCCTATCATCTCATTTTAGGCAATACATTTGTAAGAAAGAAAATGATATTGCATTAAATTTATCGTTACAAATGATGTACTAAGTAAAGGAATAAAAAACACATATATAAATTACTTTTAACCAACAATGGGATGATGGTTAAAAATAAACATATTTAAAAAAACTGTAAGATAATAGAGGTAATTTCTATACTTAGAAAATGAGAGCATGTCCTTTCTGAAGTAGTAAGATAACACATGTGATCAGTATCTTTTATTCTTAGCCATTTTATTTCTTACATTTTATTCACTTTCTTTACAATTTGAAATAATGTCTTAAAATATCTAGTCTACCCTGATATCTTTAGGAAACCATATTGAAAGTTGATACCAAAACTCTCAAAATATTAGCTAAGTTCCAAAAAATAAGTTTTCATTATAAATTCTGTAAAAAGTTGTTATTTTAATATATCAAACCAGGACAATGGTATAGCTCAGCAGCACAAGTGCTTGCCTGGCAAGTGCCAAGTCCTGAGTTTGATTCTCGGTACTAAAAAAAAAACCAAAAAACAAAACAAAATAAAAAAAACCTAGATGTAATATGTCTAACCATTTTCAATTCATTATTATTTTACAATTCTCAGTTCTCATATCAATTGTTTTCATAAGGTAAAAAAATTAATAAGCCATATAGCAATAGTCATTATAGTCTATCTATGACTAAATATTGATGTGACTTCATTGTACTTTTCTATCTGGAAGGACTAACACATTTAATTCAATATAATATCTGAGGAAATTAATTCAAAATGATTGAGATGCAATAGATATTTCTTCTAAGATATACTCTATGCTATTACTACAAAATAACATCACAAAAGTATTTATAGGAACATCAAAATAAATATTTCTGGAAAATTATTCTATAGTTAGTTCATTTTACTAAATGTCTATTTTATTTTCTTCAATAAAAATGTCTTAAAAGATTGTAGATTTTATAATTCTTAATATATAATTACCTTTAAAATATCATTTTAGTGTTTCTTTTTATTGTATAACTTCTAGCTGAAATGAGAAGATGAAAGCACATTTATTTATGATTTTCAATTATATGAAGTTTTCATTGTAATTTGCATAATTAATTACAAGAGTAAGTTTGTCTTAAACTGTGTCTCATCTCTCTCAACAGATGGCTTCCTTGAATATTGGAAGAGCTGGCGCCTGTGTGGTAGTCATCAAGCAACCTTGACTTATATTTATTTTATTTGGAGGGACTTTATTTGCTGCAGTGGTTATTTTTATATCATGTGGCACAAATGAGAACTTTATGAGGTGAAAATTCTTCAAGAATAAGGTTTCTTGTAAATTTACCTACTGATGTAAAAAAGAATGGAAAAGATGGAACATAATTATAGGAAATAAGAAAACAAACTGGTAGAGGAATATGTCTGGCCATATGTTAGTTCAGGAATGGTTATTGGTAATTTGTTTTGTATTGTTAGCATACAAGAACTAGAGTTACCAAAGGCTTGTTTTTCTTGAGCAGTTGAAAGGAGAGAGCAACATTTGTGACATGGATAATTTCATGACTACAAATCATTCGATGGCTTTATGATCTGTGACAATAGCCAAAAGAGTAGAAGATATATCATCTCACAAATTGTGATTGCTTTAATGTTTCCTGATCAAATGTAGTCATATCAGGAAACAGAGTCATGTTTTATTAAAATAAATATACTTCTTACTCATTTTCCTGAGCTATGAGAACAAGTAGAGAAACAGATTCATGTTTGTGACTTGCATTCAGAAAACAAACTGTCCTGCTAATCAAAGCTGCGTATTTCATCAGAAATGGATGGCTAAATTTTATTACAACCATCTCCACAATCTGAAACTGGAGAACTCGGAGGATTGTTTTCATTAGCTTGCCATATATTGCTTTGCATTTTTAGCACACTGAACCAAAGAATCAGTATCATCATCACCTTTTGTTGAGTTCAGTGTAAGCATGGAAGTTAGTTGTTCTGAATGATATATATAGATAGATAGATATATAAGTATCTATCTATCTATTCCACTGCATGTTATAGTCCTTTACAATTTCATTCTTGAGAATCATAAAATTTTGAAGGAAAAATACATGATCACTTAAATTGGAGTGTTTATTGCTATAAGGAAGACAGGTTTCAGAATCTCATTCACCATTTATCATACTCGTTACATTGATGTGTACTTTATTTTAAACAAGTTTGTAATCATTTAAAGCATAAATTAGAAACATTACACAATATTCTTAATAAACAGACCCATGTAAATTTTGAATACAATTAATAAATGATAGAACATTTGCTTTTATCAGTGTATCTTTCTTTGATAAATTTTAATTTATATTTTAATTCAAAACTGACAAGGTATACTCCAAAAACAAGCAATTTATTTTGCACTACTTTCAATATTAAAGAAATATATATTTTCATCAAAGTGTAACCTCTTTTCCTAGTAAATGTAATACCATACTGACACCAAATGCAATTTTAATCATTGCTTTCTTTTGTAGTTGCTCACTTGAGGCAGAAAACATTAGCTCCTAGAAAAGTCATATTGCATAATAAATTGAAGTTTGTGCACAAGTTAAAAGGCAAGGTAAATCTCTCTCTCTCTTTTTTTTTTTTTTTCAGCACCGGGGATTGAACTCACGACCTTGTGCTTGCCAGGCAGGCACTTAGGCCACTGAGCTAGATCCCCACCATCTCTTTTGAAGTAATGTAAATCATCAAATTGTTTTATTGTGAATAATGAAAAATATTTGAAATCTAACACCAAGGAAAATATTAATAACAGTGGGACCCAAGAAAATATTAGGAAATATGAAATTTCACCAAATATACATGTGGTCAAATTTGTTACTCATAGTTTATTTCAAGAAAATGATGTCATTAGAACAATAAAAGACCAAGGCGGTATCATTAATTATTATATTTTGTTGCCTATTTTAATGTTCTCACTAATTACAAAAATTAACTAAAATGGATTAAAGATTTAAATGCATGACCTGAAACTATTAAACTACTTGAAAGAAACATAGAAGACACACTTCAGGACATCAAAGCAGGCAAGGGTATCTTGGAAAAGACCCAAACAAACACTAGAAGAAAAAGCGAAAGTAGACAACTAAGATTACATCAAACCAAAAAGTTTACTTGTAACAAACGACAAAAAATCACCAGAAGGAAAAGACAACCTGCGGAATGGGAGAAAATATTTTTAAATTTTACATCTGACAAGTGTATCAAGAATATACAAGGAAGTCAAAGAACTCAATAACAAAATTTCAAATATGCTGAATTTAAAAGAGGGAAGTAAGCAGGTATTTCCTAAAAGAAGACACACAAATAGCCAACACACATGTGAAAAACACTCAATGTCAGTAACCATCAGAAAATGCAAATTAGAACTGTAGTAAAATATCTCACTCTACAAAGAGTAGTTGTTAAAAAAATAATGGCAAAGATGTACATTAAAGACAACTTTGGCATACAGTTGGTGGGAATGTGAATTAGTGTATCCACATGAAAAATAATATAAAGTGTCCTGAAGCATTTAAAATAAAACTATCATATGGTCCACCAATCCCATTGCTGGGATATGTCCAAAGAAAAGGAAATAAATATATTGAAGAGATATCTTCATTTTCTTATTTATTACAACACTTTCAAGTTAGCAAAGAAATGGAAACAAACTAAGTATACATTAGCAAATGAGTCCATTAAAAATATAGCACATATATGCCATGGAATACAATTCAATCATAAGAAGAATGAAATCCTGTTATTTGCAAAAAAAAATTTCTAAAACTGAACAGCATTATGTTAAATGAAGTACAGGAGAAAAAGGAAAAATGACTACTGCAGAACCTCAATCATATACAAAATATAAAAATGTTTTGTTTGTGGCTGGGAATAGAGTTTGGCTGTAGATCTCTTGCTTAGCATGTGCAAGGCTTTGAGTTGAGTCCTCAGCACGAAAAAACGAACAAACAAGCAAACAAACTCTTATTCTTCTAGAAATGAAGAGGAAAATGGTGGTTTAAAAGAGACTGGAAAAAAATAAAAGAGACTGGGCAGTGTGAGGGTAAGGTTGATCAAAGAGAAATAAATTAATTACATAGAAATAAGAAGATTGATAAGTTATTGATTTGCATTTACTATACGTAGGAAATGAATCTATGTATTGGCAGGCAAAATGATGGCAAAGGGAAGTCAAGTTGATTTGATATTTTTCTCTTTACATTTTCATGATAAACCTAGGTTATCAAACTTTTATTAGAGTGTAGAGAAATACTATGTAATTGTTGAATATATCTAAAAACAAAATTGTGCTATTGCTTCAATCTTGGGCTTATAGAAATATAATTTTCACTTTAGGGGAATTCATATTACTGGAGAATTTTAAATAAAGTTGTGCAATCATCATGTTTTTTGTTATTAATTAAAGTTTAGAATTTGCATATTTTAAAGACCTGTATTTACAGATGACAGTTTTTTTTTTACTTTCAATGCCATAGTAAAAGTATATTTAACTGTTTTGTTTTCACCATTTTTCAGTGCGAATCTTCTTTGACCTATTCTCAGATTTAATTTTAGATAACTAATATTAAGACATGTAATCTATTGAACTATGAAAGTATAAAATATGTCAATAGTATCACCCTGAATGTGCTTGATCTCATCTAAAAGTGTAAAATAATACCCATAAGGAACAAACCCAAATGATAACATCCCTAAAGCCAAGTAAATCATGCTCTTTGATTTAAAATTCAAAGATAGTGATACTTGAGTTTTTTAAACAAAAATATTGAAATAATATAAGGACAACTAATTTTGGAAAATGAATGCACCTTGAGATCATAGTGCTAAATACATCAGACACAGAAGGTTAAATATCACTTGGTTTCTCTAATATGAGACTACAAATACAAATAATTTAAAGAGCAAAATAAAAAAGAGATGTTTGGAAGGTTGACTCTGAAGATGAGAAGAGGGTCTGGGCTAAGAAACAGAAGGGAAGGCAGAGTAGGGGAGAAAAAAGCAAATATGAAATTTTAATATAAATATGTATCAGTTTCTCAAGATGAAAGCAATTATTGCATATTGTATACATATAGTCACAAAAATAGTAATTTACAAAGCAATACAAAATGCTTACTTAATATGCCATATCAAGAATATTTTCTTCTATTTTTGGTTACTTAAATTGCTATCAACTATAACGCAGTTCAAATATATTTCTGGTACTGCATGAAAACTAAGAGTATCAATTTTACATTTTACAGTACTATAGATGTAGAATGTAAAATCAATTCTCTGTTGACCCCAGGAGTTATGCATGTAATAATGTACCTTTCTCCATTACTAAATCTCTAATCCTGTTGCATAGGTCTTTTTCGTAAGGTTGAATGCTGAAGAAAATCTAGTTTTATAAACGCTCTAATAATATTTTAAAAAACATTTAATTTGTGTAGAAAATATTTTCAAATGAACATTACAAATGTAATACTTAGAAGAATTCACATTTCTTTCTATTCACCTATACAGTTTAGAGACTTATTATGTTTTTGTTTTTGTTTTTGTTTTTTGGTAACAGGGATTGAACTCACTGCCTTGTGTTTCCCAGGCAGGTTCTTATGCCACTGAGCTAAATTCTCAACTCTGATAATTGAATATTGAGTTTGATGCAGAAGATACGGTTTCCTTATTAAGTTATTATTTTAAAAAACCATATCTGTAAGAAAAATTGATTATTCTTATAAGTCATTTATGGTAGATATTTTCTATCCTTACAATTGAAATCTGTATTCTTATTGTTTTTCTATCTAAGCTTTGGATGATTTTTTTTCTCTTTTTGTCATTATCAGGGCTAACATATTAGAAGAATCTAGGTTTATGATCAGCAAACCAGAGACTGAAAGCCATCCCATTGGTTATCTTATGCCCTTTGTTCAAAGAATGGTTTTAGCATTTTAATATATTTGAAAAAATATCAAAAGAGGAATATTTCACGACACATGATACTCAGATACCTGTGTGTTTACTCTGTATATGTACTGATACCTACTCTATTACATGTGGTAGCAGTGTTCTCCAGGGAAATAGAATCCATAGAAAATATATGCATTCAGGGGATTTATAAGGCAGGTTTACAGTAATAGATATGAAGAATACTCAATAACTATTTGTGGGATAAAAGCTGGAAGCACCCAAATAGCTGTATGTAGGCTGGTGGCAGAGGGCCGAGTAATTGTTCAGCAAAGAAGCTGGAAGCAGCAGAATAGGAGATATCAAAGATGCAGTGACATTCCAAGGTCCCAGGGCTGGAAGCTCACTGGAGGGTCACAGTACAAATTTGCTTTGAAATCTGGACACTGATATGCAAAAACAATTGTAAGGAATGGAGTTTTTCAAAAAGTAGGGTACACTTCTTTCTCCTGTTCTGTTTTATTCTATTCAAGTTATAAGCCTATTGGTTGTTGTCACTCATATTGGGGTATGTCTTTCACCTTCAGTTTATTGGGCTGTATATGCATCACAGAGACACCAAAAACTATGCTCTACTTATCTGTAAGGTGTATAGGTATTTCTTAATCCATTCAAATTAACATATCATGTTTAACAATCACCATTCATGACTTATCAACTTGACTACCAGACATATTTCCTTAATCCATATGTAACCTCCAAATAAAATAAAAAGTTCATTATTATGACTAATGTAATGTAATTATCCAGGTTACAAAATTCCTTACAAGTATAGATAGTGTTATTTTACTTTGGGTTACGTTTACTGTTCTCCAGATAGTCAAAAGCTTTAATATTAATCTAACAATAGTTAAATGTCAATATTAAGTCAACATTATGTTGAAAAGGAAGAAAACAAAGATATTTGCTTAATATATGTATATATATGCACAAGTATACTAACATAAAGAGAAAGAAATACTCATGACTATTAAAATCCTCATTTCTGTAACAGGTAATGCACTTGTATTTGATATTTATTATTAACTACTTCACTACCAATTCTGTATTCCCTTGGCCTCCAGCAAGTACTTCAGTAAGGCTTGATTCTTTACTTGGAAGAAATAACCATGTCTTTATTCCTCAGGTTTCTGAGCCACTTGCCATTCCCCCAGCTTAGGTTGCTACAATATTTGTTATTAACAGGGTATGTTACTCATAGAAGATTTCCTACAGTATCTACTTAACCCCAAATATATCCTTTCTTCTGTCCACAATGGAAAAGTACCAAATTCCCCTTGGTAGTATAGATCAATCACTTCACTAACACCAAAACTTGTTTTTAGCTTGCTGACACTAAGACACAAAAACCCCAAAATGACCAGGGTGAATTCTTAGCTTTCAGTTTCATGGAATCGTTATGGCTCCTTCTAGTAGAAGCCTGCCCCATTCAGAACTAAAACTTCTAGGTCTGAAGAGCACAAAGTTCTGGGAACAATAAGTAAATATTTTGCTGACTAGAGGCAATGATGTATGGTACCAATCCTATTTCCACCCCTTGATTCCTGGATATGGGAATGTTGGCTATGGGAGAAACAGTATCACAAAGTAAATGCTTATTCAAAGTATATACAGCCTTGTCAAGAATGTTGTCCCAACTTAATTAGGTGTAACTGTTTAGCTAGGGCTTTAACCCACTATTCCATCAATCCATCTGATTCCGCATATTGGGGAAAATGGTAGGACCAATAAATATTCTGAGTAGGAGCCATTACCACACTTCTCTTGCTCTAGCATTGGTTTCTTGGCCAGGAATAATGCTGTTTGAATTACCATGATGGTGGGTGAGGCATTCTTCAAGTCCACAGACAGGTATTTTGGAAAAGCATTGTTTTGGTAACTTTTTTTCACTGTTGAGACAAAGTACCTGAAGCCCAAAATGAAGGAAGGAAAGGTTTATTTCTTACAGTTTTTGGAGGTTTCAGTTCATACTCAGCTGGCTCCAAGGCAGGGTAGCATGGCTGAGGGGCAACTGTTCATGGCAGCCCACAAGAACAAGAGTGGAAAAGCAAAAGAGATGAGAACACACCTTCTTCCTTCTCTTATATGCTGGCTCCACCCCTGTGTGGGTGAAGCACTCATACTGCTAATATCAGCACTAGACAACAAACCAATCACAAATGCTGGATTCAGCCACCTCCATGACTGTATGAAGCTTGGGGGACCACCTAGACACAAACCATAACAAGCATTATATGCAAAGAAGGCAAATACTCAGAGTAAATCTCTATTCCTTTAAGAACAAAATTTTTCCCTTTCCATGATGAAAATGGCCCAATATAATCCATCTGCCACTAGGTTATATGGTTGTCACCAAAGAACAGTGTCATAGTGCGGACTTGATGATGTTGGTCTCTGCAGGCAGCAGATTGGACATTCAGCAGTAGCTATAGCCAGTTTGGCCTTGTAAAGTGGAAATCCACGTTACTAAGCTCATGTATAATCTCCATCTAAGACACTATTCTTGAAACCTTTTGGCAATAACAGGGGTTCCTGGGGAAAGAGGTTGAGTGCAACTCATAGAATAGATTGTCCTATTCACTTATTTGTCAAAGACTTCTTTTTCTCAGAACACCCTTTAGTGAGGATTTACATGGTACACAAATATCTTCACATCCTTAACTCATGTGGGGGAAGGTCTACCATATGCTTCTTCCCCAAATGTCTTTGTCACCAATTTTCCAGTCATATTACTTCCAAATCCCTGGCATCTAGGGAGGCCATTGGCTGTAGCCTATGAATCATACATATGGTCATTTTTCCCCAGGCAAAATGTATGATCAGGTTCTCTGATCAAAGTTCTGCAAACTTTGATATTGTACATTCACTGCTCTTCAGGAATATCTAGGGAAAGAGTCATATTTCTGCAGCTATCCACTTTAGGGTGGTACCTGCAAAACATGCAGAGCCATCTGCAATCTAAATCCTATTCTTCCTCTTTCTATTTGTGACAATCAGCATTCCATGAGCCCATAGGCACACATGCTGAGATCAGAGGAACTATATCATAAGTAGGAATAATCATATAGCCCAACTGGCAGAGCAGCCTACACAACACCCTGGACCTTTTGCAGAACCTTCTTTTTACTAATTCCAACATCAAAGTATCAGCTTTTTGAGTCACTCCATAAATGTGTCAGTGTAACACACTCAAGTTAGCAACACATTGGCTTCAAAATCCAAATAAACTCTGTAGGCATTGTGTTTTCCTTCTTGGTTATAGGAGGTGCCAGATGGGATAACTCACCTTTCACTTTAGACAGGATATCTGCATATTCCACAACAATAAACTCCTATAAATTACATTGAGGTAGAGAAAACTTGAATTTTGGTTGGATTTATTTCCCATGCACTGACACGCAAATGTTTTACCAAGTGCAGAATACTTGCTCTTTCTTACTCACTTAGTTCAATTAGCATACTCTCATCACTGTTCTGGATCACTGTGGTGTCTTGTGGAAGAGAAAGATGATGGATATCTGTGGGTGAATTGGTTAGGGCCCATGATTCCCTGTTAATATAATTTGAAGTGTATTTTTTCTTATTTCCCCTCAATTGTTTCTGCTTGTATTAATCTCACAAAAAATTTTTAGGATTTATATCTGACAGGAACACTATCATTAATTATAACCAATTTCATAGGTCTAAAAATGTCAGGAATTCTAACTTTACTTTGATTCTGTTGTCCATGATTATTAATATATGCATCTTGCCTTAAGTGATTATCACTGCCATGTGGCCCCTGACACTCTGGTATCCAATTATACCTATTGCATTTAAATTCCCCAATTGTGTTACTGTGGTACCAATTTTAAGGTTTGGCATGCAAATAAGAGGAAGGATGGGGCTCTTAACACTGGTGATCCTTTTACAAATATGTTTCTTGAGACATTAGTTAGGGGTACATTTTTTGGATTCTCCCATTGTGGTAGACTAAGTTTAGTCATGTAAACCACTCTAAGATTTCCATTTCCCTGAGCCTTTAAATAACCTCATCAAAAATAAACCAATGAATATCAGCCATTGCAAGGTTATTCACAGTGGATCTTCTTTTCATTCATATTTCAACCAATCAAATAAGTTACAAGCATCTGTTTTAACACCATAAGCTACAACATTAAATCCAGAATCACTACTCATCAGGAAATTCAGTCTGATTCACGTTTCTTTCAGCATGTTCTCACACACTTAAAATCCATTTTCATATCTTTTTTTTTCCCCAGACTTCTGCTTGGAAGAGTTAGAAAACTTGAGAGATTCTTTGCGAGCATAGTGGACCTCTTCATGGGTCATGCTATGCACCTCACCTTTAGGAACCTTCTGATATTTATGCCTGATTATAGGCATTAAGGCAGAAATGGTTGTTGAGAGTGGGTGCTGAGGACCATCAGCATTGTCTTTTTTGGTAATTGGAACAGGAAAGGGTCATTACTGCTTCCTCAGGCAACACAAAATTACTTTTCACAGGCAGAGGTGAGGAGTAGCATCATGGGAGGTGGGAGGTATGGATGCTTCTGCACCTAAGGACGGGGAAGTCTGTTCCTCCGGCAAAATAATTGCATCAAAATTTTGGAGTTCACTGTCCAGATCAGTCTCAGATTCCTCCAAAACATTTTCACTTGAATTTAAGGGATACCACTCTTTTCCCAAAAGCACTCTCAATTATGAGTATCCTTGAAAACTGAGCATTAAACTTGCCAGCCAATTTCATTGTGAGGGCTAGTGTTTTCCTTTAAGCACTTCAGCACTAGGAATAAAGGAAGGAAAGTCTCCTTTAGGACACAATTAGGGGACTTTAAATTGTTTATATCCCTTTGAAGCTGGAAATTTGAAAATTTCAGCTCATTATTTTCCTTTGGTAGCTATTCCAGAGCTGCTAAGATCGACCAGTCTGCATCATTCTATTTTTAGCTCTTCCAAAAATGTTCAAAATTATTGTATATGGAATCACTAAATTGCTTGCATCTCACAAGTGACAAATCAAGATAATCAAATAGGTCTGTGTGGTGCTGTAGTACTTCAGTCTGCACAGAATTTATCAGTACTCTATATTAACAGGAGCGACAATAGCAATTTTAAGTCTCATCACATGTGCTTTCTGAATCTGTTAGGTATTTCTTTATCCATTCAAGTTGAGATATCATAATTAATGGTCACTATGTTATTGTCTATTGTTGCTTTTGAGTTATAACAGTAGATTTGAAGAGTTGCAACAAGATAACCATGACCCACAAGTATAAAATACTCTTCTTGAACTTCACAGAAATAGTACATTGACATCCAATTACAGCTTTACTAAGCAAAGTCAATGAACATGAATGAACAACTTTATTATCATCTGTGAGCTTGTTAAATATTAAAGAAAGGCACTGTATGTTATTTGTGTGGGGAGTACATTTTGCTTTCACTAAGATTGAAGGTGATAAATAATAGTGTATGTATTCATTTTTATACTAAATTCTTCTTACTAAATTTGTTCTACTAAATTCTCTAGCATTCTCTATTAAGACCACACTTCAAAAAACTAAATGATTCATTAGAATATTGAGACTATGCAAGAAATATGAATGTTTTCAGAATCAAAATGGAATTCTTTGAGTCAACCCTAATTGATTTTTAATTTAGGTGGAACATTATAAAGAAAACATTCTTAATGCATATAATAACTATCACATGTGTCTTTACCAGAACCACAGATTTTCACAGAGCACAACAGAACTTTGTGTAAAGTACATTTCTGTCAGTATCTGTTCAGCAACTGTTCAACTCAGACAGTTTTGTTATTAACTACTGTTGACAAATATTATTTTTTCAAAAGATCTGATGTAATCTACCTTTCTTGGTCTTTAAAAGCTTTCCCTGGCTTCAAACTCTTTGAGTAAATTCATAGTTTACTTTGGCATATATATGTCCAATATGATGCTCTCCTGGTTGTAAATACACATTATTTTTGGAGAATCTCTCTCTCTCTCTCTCTCTCTCTCTCTCTCTCTCTCTGGTTGTTGTATTTGGGTTGTTATAAAAATCTATGGATTTCTGTGTGGGTGTGTGTGCTTTTGTTCTTGTGTTCCATAATAGCAGCCAGATAAAAATTTGATTTAGGTTTCAACAAATCTGCCTCATGATACCAGAAATTCAAGCCTCAAACTGAATTCTGGCATAAAATAAAACTTCAAAAACAAACACTCCTATTGAAAATTTCTTTTAAAAATGTTTACAGTGGTGCAGAGACAATATAATGCATTCAACATTTGATGTAACTCAAATAAGTCCAAATATTTGTCCTTTACATGAGTTCAATGAGAAGTTAATTAAACACAAAGCTAGAAGAGGCTAAAATGACACATATATTAAGAGGAATGCAGTACATTTTTGTCAGAATCAGAAAACTGAAACTATTTTCAAATAGATGGGCATAACATAACTGAATCATTAATGTGAGACTTATTTTCAAGGTGCAGTTTTCATCTTGGCATACTCAAGTCCTTTTGCAAGATTGGACATTATCTCTAAAACAGCTAATCTATAAAATTTAAACACTGAATTTCTCCAGTGAAATCTCATTTTAAAATTTACTTCTTAATTATTGCTAATTAATGGGCAAATTTAATTCATTACCTTGAAATTTTTCTTTCTCTATCCAAATCACTTTAATTCATTACAATACAGAAAAAAATGGTAGAAAAACTCAAAATGACTGTCCCAATTAAGTCATATATATACACAATCTTATATTTTAAACTACCAAATGAGACACTATGTAGAAACAGTCATAATATTTACAGAGTAGATAAAGTAGATTTTCCATATTTTCTATTTCTAAAGAGTACATATTTTTAAATTATTTTGTCAATTCCAATTTTTTCATCCTAATACTTCTTAAGGTTTGTCTTTGTAAAAAGTTTGATATCCCTGTTATAATACATGATGCTGATATTCAAATAGGTGCATTAACATTTCCATTTTATTAAATATAATTTGGTAGTATAATGTTTCTTATTAATAAACTGATATTTTTCAGGTAACTCATTTTTTAAAAAGGTATAGTGATTGCCTGACACCTCAGTTATGAATGTCTTCATGCTTACCAATGTACTAGTTATATTTTAATTTAAAAAATAAATTCGAAGTTATCATTAGCAATATTCAATACTACTTAAAGAGAAAAAAACTATAAAAACAATGATACAAAATTTCAAAACAATATAGTAGGGGAGTAACAATGGTAAACACATTACATATTGTTACCTTCAAAGTAGTTGGTCAGATTACAAGATATGGGCATGAAAAATTGATCAAACCGTATAAGCACAAACCT
>RJWT010003640.1:0-35784 GCA_004365215.1 Cuniculus paca | reverse complement strand
GCTAGTTTTTAATACATGTGAAACCTCAGCTACCAGAGGAGCTGGTCCTCACTGCACAGGAGATGCAGATCCTCCAGAGAACCTATCCTGGTACACAGTTTTCTAGGATTGAGAAACTGATCTCCATGCACAGGAGAATCGTGAGCTTGTGGATAGCAATGGGGGTCTCTGGACTCGCAGAGGGGAGCAGGTGGTAGAAAAGCCACAGAGCAGGAGAAATGGAAAAAGGTGACAGAGTGCATTGCCTCTAAGATCATAAAGAGGAAACATTTCAGAGATCTCTAAACCCAGATGAGCTCACTAGGGAGAGTCAAACTCAGATGCAGAACAGAGGACAGAGAACTACGGTCAGGCGGAGGCCTTCACCTGTGCTCTTGCCTGAGCACCTGGAAAACTGTCTCTATGAGTCTGATCGAAAATACAGTGAATACTGTTGCCGAGTGCCATCCAGTGAGGCAGTCTTCTACAAACACTGCAGTGTGTCCTCATTCTTCTTATTCTCTGGAACTGGCACTGTGTGACTTCTGGATCTTCCTCAAAGTCAAAATGATCCTGAAAGGTAAATGTTTTGAGCTGATTTAGGTCATCAAGGCAGCCACATCAGCGTAACTAAAGACATGAAAGACTTCCAAAACTGCTTTCTAAAGTGTCAGGAATGATGGGACAAGTTTGTAGTGGTGGGGAGTATTCTGTGCGGACTTAATGGGAATGTGGCTTTTAATGTAATAAAATTTTAACATTCACCTTATTTTTCAATCTCATCTTGTTATACAAATTAATGTATATCAGTAAAGCTGTAAAATAGACTGAGATGCATCTAATTCTGAAGTTAAGAGGAAATCATAATGCTTAAATAGGTCTAATAAAAAGAGACTAAGAACCTGGTTGTTAATTATCATTCTTGATTTTTTTTTAATTTTAAAGAGAACAAAACAAAAAAAACAGAACAGTTAAACACAACAAAGCAGATCAGAACAGGACACTGCAAGCAATACAGGTCTTCAAAACCTATTGACAGGAAATCAACAATGGCTACCCTGGTATCTCTTGTTTTCTTCGAAATGGTTGTTCATACATTCACACACAATAAACTAAAACAAAACAAAATAATATAAAACCAGATAAAACAAAAGAGTGAAAGCATTACAGGCCTTCAAATCAGACAATAAGAAATCAACAATGACTACCTTAATATCCTTTGTTTTCATATCTTCTTGCATATTGCAATCAAATAGTGGAAAACAGACTTAAACCAATCAAATCAAAGAATAAAAGCATTACTGGACTTCAGAACCTGAAGATAAGAAATCAGCTATGGCTACTTGATTCTTTACAGAAGGACAGAACAAAGTTTATAAAAAGGAAAGTATAGGAAACTGTTAAGTATAAGAGTGAAATTCAGAAATAATGTAAATGAACATACCCAGACAGTAACAGCAATGCCAAAGGTGGGTTCTTTTAAAAACAGTAATAGGATACTGTTGGATTGCTTATGGAATATTTCTTCTTACAATTGTCCAGCCTTTGCATATTGTTATAAACACTCAAGCTTAAATTTTCATAATATTTACTGCTAGATACACTATTCTTTGGTAGAAAATTCCCATAGTCTGTATTCAAAAAGTGTCTGAAATTGATTGGCATTGGTTTTTAGTCCATCTAATAGATTATGTATGTTTTTGATGGTAAAAATAAAACAGTAATGAAACAGAAAGAACTCTGGAAAATCGATAAGGAAAATTATATATATATGTATTATATAATTGGAAAGTATACATGTGTATAAATGGTTATGCCTCACTTCACAATGGCAATGCCTTTGAGAAATTCATTATCAGGTGATTCCATCATTGTTAAAACATCACAAAGTATATTAACACAAACCTAGATGTAAAATATATTAACAAAAACCTGCTATGCACCTCAGCTATTATAGCTGCTATCACATATGAAGGCTGTCACTGGCCAAAATGTCATTGTGCAGAGCATGACAGCATCATAAGGCTCTGCAATGACTGTAGACCTGGCAGTGATGTGAGTAAATAAACCTGTGGAACCGAAGACAAAGCTCTAAAAACATTCTTGCCTTTTAGATGCTTATAAATGACAAGACTGTACGGCAGAAAAGTAATAAAAAAAGATAGCTTTTCTATTGAAAGATGCTCAAAGGGCATCAATGTGGCAAAAAAATGTAATTGCATGCTTTCCTCATCCCACATAATAAATTGTTCTCTGAGATAACTACGTAAATATAAAAACTAATTATAAAACATTGAAAAGTTGTAATAAGATAAGAGAGTCATTTCTTTTCAAAGTAACATGAACATTAAAAAAGAAAATATTCTATATTAAAATAAAAGTAATGTAAAAATACAGTAGTACCAATTCTAAGAATGAAACCCAGGAGGTGGGGAAAGAGGAGGTGCAAAGATATGAATAATAAAGTATAGGGCACTTTCCAGGGTCTGTTTCTGGTCTTATATGCTCAGTATAACAAAGAGTACAACAAGTCACACAAGTTTTATATGCATGTCACATGCATGTGATATGTCACAAACATACGTTTGAAAAGAAGACATGTAACATTATGACAAAATAAAAATACATGATCACCTAAAGATTCAGTTACACACACCATGTCTGTGGGTAATAAAATTCATCACTACAAAGATGAACATTTTCTTAAATTAATCTATAGTATTCCATCAAAATTGTATGCTTTATTTTTGGTGGAAGAAGGGAACAAAACAAAAAATTTAAAAATTCATATGGAAGTTAAAAGACATAGAGATTAATACAGATATTTGCACAAAGATATTTAACAAAGAAATTTCTGAATTATAAGAACAATAGGAGTAGTTACCATTACTTGACACTAATGCATATTAAGAAACTATACTATTGCAATAATAAAGACCAAGTAATCACAATAAACACAAAATTCATAAACAAATCCCTGTGGATACAAGGATTATTTACTCTATTAAGAGTTGCAGACAGGCCTACAAAAACCCAACCATGTGAAGAATAATATAAAAAATGAATTGATTAAGAAATGCTATCAAAAGGCAGATGGTGAGGCTGGCGCATAGCTCAGTTTTAGAGTACAGAATGTATCTTGAGGCCCTGAGGTCAGTTCTCCACACTTATGAAAAGGTTAACAGGATGTGATGTTGGAAATACAGCAGGAGGCTCCCTCCATTCATGGCCACTCTGAAAAACATCTATTCATATTCCAAGTCTCTCTGAAAGAAAGTCGTGAGGTGAGAGACCTCTGGCTAACAGAGAAAATAGCTGCATTGAATGAGTAGGAAAGCTGAGGCACACTTGAGATGGAGAGCAAGGGTGTGGTGGGGGTGTTAGTTAAAAAGGATTAAGATGAGATATGCACATGTATTCATGATGTATCACAAATATGGCATGAATAATAAATAAAACAGAAAAAAAAAGCCACATCAAATGAGTAGGAAAACTAAGGCTCATTTGGAAACGGTGATTTCCTATGTTCATTCATGCATTTCCTAGTGCTTCCTTTCCTTTATATCGGAAGAGAATGTGTTAAAGTTCAGTATTTCCTTGGAAGGGATCAGCCAGCATATTGTGCCAACTACTGTTGCTGATAGTTGAGATTTGAATTTGATCTGGCCTGCACCAGGGAATTTATAGGGCAAAAATCATAGAGCCCTGGCAGGCTGAGCAGGAGCCCAGCACTTCCCCAGCCCTTTCAATCAGGCCATTACACTGGTAGCTCTATGTTTACCAAATCCTTCTGAAAGGAGTTGGTCCATGCACTAGTGTCCCAACTCTTAACATATACTATTTGAGGACTACATCCTAAGCCCCAAGCTCTGGGAACAAAGGGGACTGGGTATGTGGAAATATCCCCACACAGAAGGCAAACAAGAGGTTTTTAGTTGGTATACAAGTACTTCCATGGGCAGCAACCCATGGGAGAGGGGTTATAGGGCAGAGGAGTTATAAAGCATCAGTCCCTGTTTATTCTGAGAGGAGGGTTACAGCACACTTGTCCAGTGCCTGCTTCACAGTTTGGATTCAAATTACCTCACATCATGCGCTTTATGCCTCTAACAGCAGACATCCTGGAGCCTGAGCACTGCTGTTAGAATGACTATCAACAAAAAGATAAAAGCTAGCACGTGTTGCACAGAATATTAGAAAAGGGGACTTTTGTACACTGTTGGTTAGAATATAAATTTAGTTCAGCCATTTACAAACTAACAAGGAAGTTCTTCAGAAAAACAAAGAACAATATGATCCAGTAATCACAATATTGGCTATGTAGCCAAATGAATTCAAATCAGTGTTCCTAATACATAGTGCATGCTCCCGTTCACTGCAGCACTATTCTCAGTGGCCAAGATACAAAAGTGACTAGAGAACATTAGAGATGAAGCATACATCAGGAGATTTCTGACAGTCACAGGGCATCCAGCAGCTCCCCAGAAAGTCTCCACACCCACCTTCTGATGCTTTTTTGGAGGACAGGACCTACAGCTGATATGCACCAAACACTTCTAAAGAACACAGGCAAGCGACATATGGACACCTGATGTCAACTCCTGGTGTCAGGAATTTCTGAAACCTAGGACCAGGGAAGGATGGAGGGCTGAGAAGACATCCTCCTATAAAGTCCCTAAGGGTGGGATTCAACCCAAAGACATTTTGCTAAGGTGTCTAAGCCTAAGAAAAACAAAAAAAGAAATTCAAAGCTTTTTAAAAAAATTTATTTACAAAGGGTTGTTATTCTATTCCACTACTCTCTTCTGTGAAATGTTCACAGACAAATCCAATTCTTAAAAAGTGCTGTCCAGTACTTAAAGGAAAATAATGACAAAATAGTACCTCTGAAATGTATCATGGGAAACAAATAGTTGATAATGTTGATAATAGAGAGGGGAAGTTGGACTTCAGGAAGGCAGGCAGGCAGCTGGGATTTTAGAAAGTTATTGCTAAACCCAGGAGGAGTTAGGCTACCAGTGCGAGCAGGGCTCTGGATTTGAGATTCTGCTTGCTATGCATTTAGAGAGCTCAGTAGCAAACGGCGACACTTCAGGACACAGGAGGAACTAGGGACCTACGGAACCCCTCACATGGAGTGCGGAGTCTCTGAAGATCTTCCCCATAGTCACTACACCATCTGGGGAGATTCACAGCTCTGCAGTTAGAGCTGACCAGTAAGGACTGCTGACAGGGGCTGAAGTAGCTTCACAGGGATGGGACAGAAATCAGAGTCACAGCTGCTGGCCATATCCCACTTCATAGACCTGAGGGGACCGAAGGCCAAGAAGCCCCCAGGGCAGGACTCGACCTGCACACTCCAGTGCCGAGTAGAGACCCACAGGTCACACCACAGCCAGTTCGTGCTGGCTCCAAACAGCCTCTCCCACATCTGAGCACCCTGGGCCCCACACACTCACCCTGTCTTGCCTTCGGGAGTGTTCCTTGTGCTCTCTCCCGGTTCTGTGGGGTCACAGAGCAAAAGTGCTGCGTTACAGCCGCCAGTGTTTCTAGAGCCTAGGAGGGGGTGCTTGGTTATGGATCCCACAGCGGACAGCTCTGGAGATAAAGGGCTCTGCACCGGCAAAGCCCGCCCACTCTTCTCCGGCTGACGGCCTAATTGGGCAGTTCTCAGCCCAGTGTCGCTGATTGGACAGAGATTCAGGCTGCGCCCTGTGTCCTGAGAGACGTACCTGTCTTCTAACACTTGACTCAATGAGGCCAGAACGGCGGGGTTGTTGATTGCAGCATTTTTATGTCATTTTATTTTATTTTGTTTATTTTATTTATTTACTGGCTTTATCGTGTTGGAGATGGAACTCAGGGCTTCTGGTGGCAGTTATTTAAAGGTCAGGCTCCCTCCTGACCCGCCAGGGGAACATTTGCATTTTTACCTTGTATATAAGTTCATATCAATGTATGAATTACATATGCATTATTCCCAAAGAGGAACAATATGACAATTATTTTTAATATCAAATTTCACTTAATTTTTCTGGTCTCTGGTCTTGCTGGGAGCTTGAGCTTTGAAATGGGAAGCAATCCTGAGGTAGCCTTGTCCAATATACATATGAGGCACAGTGTAATTGTAAATTTTCTGGCATTCACATTTAAAAACAAAATTAAGAGTTCCCTTGGTCGGGTGCCCTGCAGATGTGGTGCTCCTGCAGTCAGAGCTGAAAGCTGGCTGCTCAGCCTCCCCTAGGTCTGTAGTGACCTCCTTCTCTTACAGCACACCCCAAAGAGACCAGCCTGTGCTGTGGGGATACCAGCAGCATTCTCTGTAAACAGAGGTCTTAGATTGCTAAGAAGTTCAGAAAAGGGTCTGGGAGGGACCACTGATGTGCTCCTGCACTGGTCCCCTGTGTTTTCTGTCTGGGCCCCAAATAGGAAAATAAAACTCCAGACTGCTAGCTGGTGGCTGAGTGTGCACTACGGAATTTGGGCAGAGAAAAACACATTTCCAGTCTTGTGTTTTTCTGTGGAACTGGCATGAGGCAAGACACTTTCACCTTGGATGCAGAATTAAAAGGGCTACCGAAACCCTCACCGATCAAGTGAAATCATATTGATGAAATGAAAATTAATCTGGGTGTGGTGGCACAGGGTTGTACTTCCCGATGTTCGGGGCACCCAGGCAGGAGGAGTACAAATTCAAATCTAACCTGGGTAGCTTAGCAAGATACTGCTAAAAAATAAAAAAAAAAAAGCAAGCAAATGAACAAAAAGAACAAAAGTGAAAGGGACTAGGGTATATCCCAGTGATAAAAGCACTTCGTTAGGTGAGGCCCTGGGTTCAACCTCCAGTACTGTGACAGGAAATTAGAAGGGAAATTTGGTTGTAATAATCTGACATATCAAAAAATTATCATTATTATACATGATCAATATACTAATGAACTATATATATGCTACATCTTCAAAATTCAAGACTCTAGACTATCTCAATTCAGAGCAGCTATATTCCAGCTTTATGATTTATGACTCCCTTGACCCCAGAGAGATAAAAGACCTGAACCACTTCCTATTTATGCCAGCGGCGAGGGAATGTACTTTTTTTTAACCAATACTTCTTCTTGGGCCCAAAGATAAAAAATAAAAAAGGTTTCCAAAGATAAATGACTGCTTTCCACTTGCTGCTAGGCGTAAGTCCATCTTCCATTCACAGTTCAGACAGTAGACAAAGAAAGATGGAGACACCGGAGAAGAGAAACCCTTATCTTCAGATCTGTTCACAGCCTTGAACTACAGAGATTAAGTAGATGGAAATTTCTAATTAAGTAGATGGAATTTCTTGCTTTAGAATATGTCCATGGGTCTAACCATCAGACTGTAGATGCCTAGTTTCTCCTGTGGTGTGGGGTTCTGTGTGATTTACTCACCTTTCACATGCATACATGTCTATGTGTATTTCTGTGCAATTTGAAGCCATGCAAGAAGAGATCTATACCTATAGGAAAAGTACTGTTTACCAGATAACTTGTAATCAATATGTCATTGAATCCTGGCTTCCTGCCTATTATGGACATACTAGTTATCTATCACTGGATAACAAGCAACTCTAAAACTTATTATGGTAGCCCATAAACAATTTAGGCTGGGCTTAACTGGTCTCCTTCTAAAGTGTGTGCTTCCCTGATGGTTGACAAGGAGACAATTTAAGAGGGTAAATTGGCTGCAAACTAGAGTGTCCTGCTTCTCCTCCCTGTGATATTTTATTCTCTGGGATGCTAATGTGGGCTAATTCTCAGGCATGAAAATAGCAGTGTTCTGAGAAAAATAGTCAAACTTTTCAAGACCTTTCCACTCTAGGTACCAAACTAGTAGACTTTCATAGTCATAACTTTATATAAACCACAAGAAATAAGGCCAGCACAGATTTAAAGTTGGAGAACAGTTTCTGCTCTAGTGGTAGCAGCAGCAAACACACAGGAAAGCCTGAAGAATGGGTGATGTTGTTTGCACCAGTATCAATCTGCCTTTTCTTATAGATGAAGTTTATACAATGGTTCCAACTCAAGGAACTTGTCCAAAGTCCCACAACTACTAAGCAACTGGGCTGATTAAGGATCGACTCCACCTGACTCCAAAATTAAACACCTCTACCAGTACACATTTAACTTGCTTCATTCTTTGAAAACTTAGATAATGATACTTATTTTAAAAGCAGGATTCCTGTTTATAAAGTACTCTTCACCATTGGGAATGATTTCCTTAAAACAATGCCTCTGAAACACCTGGGAAGGACTTGAAATAATTTGAGAAATGGCTGAGGATTGAATTCAGGAAGTGAGGGAACAATCATATATTTTTCATTTATCATCATAGGAGAATTAGAAAGCACATTAATGCACTCCACAAGCATGCAAACTTTTTCAATCATTTTGGTATTTGTAGGCTATTTGTGATTCCCAATATAAACAAAGTCAAATTACTTAGCTTGAAATAACACCTTAATCTGAAAGCAAGTGACATAAATACCTATGAAGTGTCTGCTAAGAACTCATTTCTTCTCACTGCAATTCAGCCAAACTGAGTATGCATTCAAATTGTTCTTTAGTTTTAACCAGTCAAAACTTTTCATTTGTGCTGAGCTCAAATGCAATAGCTTTAAATGAACATCTTTGTTGAACTCCTTTCAAGAGGCTTCTTAAATGAATGCAAAACATTTGCTGCTGAGTTATGGCCTTACAGTCTTACATATATTATGTGCTTAGCATCCTTTGAGGGACCTAACCTCTACTGCCCATTTTGTTCGTGAATGAATCTGGTCTCACAAGTGCCCTACCATGTTCTGGGCATTGTGCTGGGTGTCCCTGCCTTGGTGACATTATGGTGGTTGGGGGGGAGATTTTTGTTGGTAAAAAATATTGTATAATAAATATAATCAAACAGTGTACCTTATCAAATTTAGGCAAATAATAACGGACCTAAAATATCACCCAGGGATTAAGACATGAACAAGTACCTTAAAATATTGGCATCCATCTAACAAGGATATGAGTGACTATATAGCACTTTAAAACAGAACAAATTCACCAGAAAGAACTGTTTGTGCTTTCTTTGTTTGATTTTTTTGGTCATTTTTTAAAATGCCTATATCTTGTAATCTGAGCAACTACTTTGAAGATAACAGTATCCAATATATTAACCATCGTTAATCTATTATGTTGTTTTGAAATTCTGTATCATCATTTTTATTCTTTTTTCATTTTAAAATAAACTAAACAGAACAAAACTCTGTGGTCATCCTGAAATATCAAGTTAGGATTTTCTGTAAGTAGCTAATATTGAAGTTTTCCTCACTATGCAACACACATACAGCAAGACATGTACATAGCACTTATGCAAAGCTAAACAATCAATGCAAATAGAATACACTTGGGTAACCAAGGAAATAGAACCAATTTTATTCATGCCCTTTTCCATTGCTTCCTCATTCCTTCCTTCCAAAATTAATGAAGGTATTAACAGCTAACAGATAAATTTGTCTTTCGGAAAAGTGTTTTATTACAGACATTTTTAAGTATATGTAAAATAAACAAGTTAGTATACTGGACATACTACTTAGATTACAAAAACTAATAATCATGTACTTTTTAAGTATTTTAACACATCAACCTATGCTCTACTCCTTCATTTAGCTTCTTAGTGTTTGTATTTTATGACATCAGATGTACATACATTGAAAGGAACCGAGCTGTGCAGGTTTGACAAACATACTTGTATAACCATCTTCATTTGAGAATCATGAATTCTTTTGTGTTCCTTCCCAGGAAAAATATTTCTTCCTATAGAGGCAAGACACTGTTCTGATTTATTCTTCACCACAGGCTCATTTTGCTTAAAGTTATACTGGATGTTTCACTTGATGTCTCACTCAGTACATTGCTTATGAGATGGGCACAGAGCGAGCACTTCAGTATGTTCCTTTGCATTGCTTAGTGGTATCCTTTTGTGTGAATGCATTGCAATATGCTTATGTGCTGAGCCATTTTCCTCCTGATGGACACGGAGGTGGGCCATTCTCTGATTTTTTGACATTGTGAATCTATAAGAATTCTTAAACACATAGGTTTCCTTCTTTTTTAGCATATAAGTGATACACATTTGAATCTTTTGTGATCACTCCAGAGATTGTAATATATAAGTTTGATATATAGCATATGACTTACTTAGAGCTAACACAGTATTGTTTTAATAACTGTAAAATGTTAAACTATAACTAGAAGACAGTTCAATTTACCTCCTTCAACCATTCATGCTACTGGAACAAATTTTACATCTGCACATTATACAGTAAATTCCCAAATAGCGTTTGAAATATAATGTTTGCTTTACCTATTTATAGATCTTTAAAGAACTATATAAAGAAGCCAGGCAAGTGGTAAATACCTTTAATGCTGGCACTCTAGGAGGCTGAGACAGAAGAATTAAAAGTTCCAGCCTGAATCTGTCTATTGAAAGAGTTTATTCTGAGTTTATTCTCTATTTAATTCCAACACCATGTGAATTCACGCTAGCTTTCTTTTTCCCATGTATGTCCTTTTTCTTTTAGCAAGAAAGCTTCCTCCCATTAGCTGCAATTCAATTGCTCAGTTTTAGAATGTATATTACATATTTTTATAATTACTAACTCATACCATTTGTATAAGCAAAATGCTAATGCAGTCCGTAGTAGTATGCAGCCACACCCCAAGGAGGACCAGAGGCTGAGAAAAGGATTTGAGTGTTTATTGTATGTCTCACAGGATCTTGTCCTGGAGACACATTCAGTCTTGTACAGGAACCAGTATGAATAGTGACCATTGGGGATTATTCAAATGACTGTCCCTTTTCATGAAATAATCAACAAGGACTACTGTGTTAGCTTTTGGTCACTGTGGCAAAATATTTGAGATTAACAAAATAAGAAGGAAATGTTTGCTTTGGCTCATGTGTTCGAGGTTTGCAGGTATGGTCAGCTGGTTCCATTGTTTTAGGACCTGTGCTGAGGTGGGACACCCTGATGGGAGGGACATGGTGGAACAAAACTGCTTACCTCATTGCATACAGGAAGAAATAGAGGAGTTGAGTTGAAGTCCCAATAGAACTTCAAATGGACACAGTCACTGATTTAACTTCCTTTCAGTAGATGCTCTGTCCTAATGTTGCTGCCACCTCCCAATAACACCACAGTCTGGCAACCAATCCTTAGCACATGTGACTTGAAGAACATTCCAGATCAACATTTTAGCACTTACATCACCACAGCCAGAGATGTATCCCCTGAAGCAAAAAGGAATAATTTTAGCAATGAGAAAACATGCCAAAATGGTCATTCCAAATGCCAGGGTCTGAAATTTCCATGTACCTAGGCAGTGAGAAGTAGGAAGAGAAAGAAGAGGAGGATAAAAAAAGCCCAGGACATGGGAAGATGTATCAAGGACCCACAGGTGCAATAACTGTTCAGGATGAAGGGTGTGTGTCGTGCAAATCTCCCTCCTTTAAACCCCTGTCCCCTATGTTCTCAGTTCATGAAGCAATGCCCTTATCAGGAGACATCGCAAACTCTATGGTTGCCTAACAAAGCAACCTCTGTGAGTTCACTGAATTAAGAGCCCCTTAAATTTGAAACCCTGAATTTCAGACTGCTATTCTCTGAGGGAGTCACAGTGCTTCTGAGTAGCTTCAAGAAAATATGTATAGTGACAGGAAATAGGGAGCGTGTTCCATTCTTCTTTTAAGTTTAAATTTATTTTAACTGATTCATGAAAATACAAAAACTGTGTATTACTGAGGTAGCATTGCTGCTTCAATACATGCATACATGGTATCATGTTTAAATCAGGTTAAACATTTTTTCACGTATTTTATCATTTGTATGCATTGAAAACATTCAAAATCGTTTCTTCTAACTTTTTGAAACACACAGTATATTACTGTTGTCTATTGTCACCCTACTGGGCAACAGCATACCAGAGCTTCTTTCTCCTCTTTGACTACAACTTAGTACATATGGATAAACCTTTCCGCATCCCTCTGTGCCCTTGTACTCTTTACAGCCGCTGGTAACCACCGTTCTGCTATCAACTTCTATGAGATCAACTTCACAGATTCCACAGTGAGTGAAAGCCTGAGGTCCTTCGTTTCCTGTGCTTAGATCTCTATCTTGGTCTGTGGTTTTGCATATGACAGGATTTCTTTTTTCTTTTTTCTTTTTTTGGGCTGAATAATATTCTTATCACATTCCATTATGTATATGCACTATGTTTTCCTCACCCATTTGCTGGTTGACGGTCACTATTTCTGCAGATGTTGTTAATAGTACTGCAATGAATGTAAGAGTATAGATGTCTCTTCAATGTGCTGATGTCATTTCCTTGGATATATAAATAGTAGTGGGATTGCTGGATCATTTGCTAAGTCTAGATTTAATTTTTTTTATTTTATTAGTACATGTTTCAAATTCATTCATTTTATAATCATTTTGGGATTGGTTACATGCACTATTCCCCCTTGTTATTTACTTTTTTTTATTTCCTTCCCTTCTATTCCCTCCTCCACCACCGATTTCCCTATCTTGCTTTTATACTTGCTGATATTATTTGTCTTTGCCCATGTTACAGCATACAGTGTTTACATTAATTGGTGTACTAGGTTCCTGTACATGGCATATCTTTATTCTTCCTAGTTCTCCTCCCCCCATTCCTCTTTCTAGTTCCTTCAAGCCACTTATCTATTGCAAATGATCCATCACCTTGTCCCTTTCTCTCTTTTTTTTAAAATTTATTTTAAAGAAAATAGGACAAAACAAAACAAAACAGAATGAAAAAAGCAAAAGAAAACAGTATAGAGTCAAACATAATATCCATCCTATATCATTTTCTTTGTTTCTACTATAACTCATTTGGATAAGAGATACCATATGGTATATAAACTAGTGTGTCTGGTTTATTTCACTCAACATTGTATTTTACAGATGTATTCATTTTTCTACAAAGGTCTCAAATTTGTCATTCTTTCTGGCTGAATAATATTCGATTATAATAGAGCCACATTTTGTTTATCCAATCATCTCTTGATAGGTATACAGGCTGCTTCCAGTATTTAGCTATTATAAATTGTGTTGGTATAAATATTAGTGTGCAAAGATCACTGTAGTATGATAATTTAAGCTCTTTGAGGAAGATACCTAGCAGGGAGACAGTTGGATCTTATGGAATTTCTAATTTCAGTTTCCTGAGAAATCTCCACACTGATTTTCATAATGGTTACAGTAGTTTGTATTTCCTCCAAAAATAAAGGAGGGTTCCTTTTTCACCACAGCCTCAGCAGCATTTGTCATTGTTTGATTTCCTAATGATGGCCATTCTTTCCAGAATAAGATGGAATCTTAGGGTTGTTTTAGTTTTCATTTCTGTAATGACCAGAGTGGTTGAAAATTTTTTCATATATCTGTTGACCATTTGTATTTCTTCCACTGTGAAGTGTCTGTTGAAATTTCTCTTGTCCATTTCTTAGCTAGGTCTTTCCTTTTAGGTGGCTTAATTTTTTTTTAATGGTTTGTATAGTCTAAAAATTAGTCTTCTCACTGAAGAGTAGCTGGAAAAAATTTTTCCCATTCAGTAAGTTGTCTTTTCACTTTATTGACAGATTATTTTGCTGTACAGGGCTCTTTTTGTCTGACATAATTCTATTTGTTGATTCTTGCTGCTATTTCTTGTGTGATTGAGGAAAGGATTTTCTGACCAGAACCTCAATCAGTCAGTATGCTGTTGGCATTTTGATTGGGACTGCATTGAATCTGTGTAACGGTTTTGTAAATATGACCATTTTGATAGTAATGGTTCTGCCTTTTCAGGAGTAGGGGACTCTAGATTTAATTTTTTAAGAACCTCTATACTGCTGTCCATAATGGCTCTAGCAACATACGTTCAAACTGACAGTGCCTAGGTTCTCTTTTCTCCATATCCTCAATAGCACATGCTAATTTTAGTCTTTCTGGTAATAGCCATTCTTACTATGGTGATATGCTATCTCAATGTGACTCTGATTGGCACGTCTATGATTATTAGACATAGTGAGCATGTTCAAAACATATGTGTTGGCAGGTTTATGTCTTTTTTTTAGAGAAATGCCTAGTCTATTGTCCACCTTTTGATTGAATAATTTGTAATTATTTTGCTGTTGGGTATTTTTGGAGTTATTCATATATTCTGGCTATTATCCCCTTGTCAGATGTAAAGGTTGGATATATTTTCTCCCCTTCTGTAGGTTGTCTCTTCATGATGCTGTTTCTTCTGTTGTGCAGATGCTTTTTAGTCTGATGTAGTTCCATTTGTCTATTTTTGCTTTTGTTCCCTGTGTTTGAAGTCTTACACAAAAAATCTTTTCTCATTCCAGTGTCTTGAAGTATTTCTCCATGGTTTCATTTAGTAGTTTCAGCTTCAAAAATAACATCTAGGTCCTTAATCTACTTTGGGTTGGTATTTGTAACTGGTGAGAATGAAGGGTCTAAATTTATATTCTACAGTCATCCATTTTTTCTAGCCCCATTCATTGAATTGACTGTCTTTTCTCCAATGCATGCTCTTTGCATCTTTGCTGACAATCAAAAGGCTATCGATGTGTGGGTTTGTTTCTGAGCTCTCTATTCTGAACTATTTTCACTATGGAAATCTTTCACTTTTTCAGTAAATTTATTCCTAGGTACTTAATATTTTTGTAGATATTGTATATAGAATTTTTTTCTTACTTTCTATTTCGGCAAGTCACTACAGGTATGGCAACACTGATTTCCACGAATTTATTTTTATGTTCTACAGCTTCGCTGATTTATTTACTAGTTATAATGCCTTTTTGGTTTTATATATGAGATCATGGAATCTGCAAATAGTGACAGTTTGATTTTTCCTTTTCCAATTTGCATGTCTTTATTTCTCTTGCTTGGTTGATCTGGATAAGGCGTCTAGTACTATGCTGAGTAAAAGTGGTGAAAGTAGGCATTATTGCATTTTCCACAACCTAAAGAGAAAGTTTGTAGCTTTTCCCCATTCATAATAATACTAGCTCCTCTTAAAGTCGGCCACAGTGGACCACTGCCTGCTGCCTGGAAGATAAGAAATGTAGAAGAAAATGTTTATTTTAGCTCACAATTTCAGAAGTTTCAGTCTATGGTTGACCTGTTGCTTTGGGACCTTTCTTGGCACAGAACATCATGGTAGAAGTACCATCATGGTAGAGGAAGACAGTTCACTTTGTAGTAGCCAGGATACGAAGATACAGGAAGGTGCTGGAGTCCCACAGTCTCCTTCAAGGACATATCTCCACTTCTTCCACTAACCTGCAACCTCTAAGATTTCATCACCTCCTAATCATGTCATGGGCTAAAGATGAAATTTTCAACACATGAGCTTTTCAAGAACATTCAAGTCTAAACTGCAGCAGTGAAAAGATTTTCCTGAGGGTGCTTAGGGCTGCCACATCCTGGGGAGGGATACTCCTGTCCAAATGCAACTTTGTTATTTAGTCCTTCTGAAGCAGATAATCAGTTTGGGTTAGGATGTGGACTTGAGAGTCTTTGCTCTTAAGCTAGCTCCTTCTGTGCATGGATCATGCCTCATTCTGTTACTGGAGAGGGTCACCTCCTCCATTCTCCTTGGCAGACAAACTGGGAAACCATGGTTTTCTGAGGAGCTCCAAGGTTTTGCTCATGATGAACGTCGGGACCAAAATCTCAAGTACTAAGCTGTGATCCATGGACTTCCCAGAAACCAACTGTCCATCCGAACATCTAGAGATTTAGCCATTCCTCTTTATGTCAGCTCTGCTTCCTTTTTCCCTCTTTTTTCTTTATTCTGACTTCTATCTACTTTATTTCCAATCAGTTTCTCTGCCATAATATACAGAAAACAAGAAGTAGAAAGCCTTTCATGTAAAAGAAATTAAATATGCTGGTTTGAAACTTTAAATTTCATGGCAGGAGGCAATGATTCTCTACCAAGGAAATCCCACAGCAAGGGTCCTCACTGAAAATGCATGTTGATGATTACCTGAGACTTCTCTAACTCTAAACTGCCTCCATCCTATCCAAACTCAACACCAGAGGGGTTGGCAGCCTAGACACTCTTCAAGAGACGAAGAATTATAGAATCCCTCTAAAAGCCATCTCAGGGAGGCTTCCTTCTTTAGATTCACAAGACTTATAATCAGGAGACAAAAATTACCTTCCCTGTCAGAAATAGTTAATGTCTAAAAATAGTAACACTACACATCTTGGAAGATGAAAAACTGATTGACATCTCTACTTTTATTAGCCAGGACTGCCTTATGAGAAAGTTAGCATCATGACAACTGATTTTCTCTGCAACTTTATCTTCCCTGCATTTGCTCCACAGTGCCCTTTACTTTGGAAGGAACTTAAGTAGTTGAAACCTCACTACCTTGCATTCATTTTGCATTATCTTATTGAAATAATTTTGAGTTCCATGAGAATTCTATGGAATGGATATAGAGTCTCCCTTAACATACCCTTCAAGAAATAGAGACCACGTT
Organism: Cuniculus paca; assembly: GCA_004365215.1. Classification (NCBI taxonomy): domain Eukaryota; kingdom Metazoa; phylum Chordata; class Mammalia; order Rodentia; family Cuniculidae; genus Cuniculus; species Cuniculus paca. The sequence goes on along the minus strand of RJWT010003640.1, from coordinate 19,230 downwards.
AGAGCATTTAAATGGCATTCTGGACATTGCATAGTAAGTGAGGCATGGCCCACACTGGTCCAAATCTTGGCCCTGAGTCAATGAGTACTCCACTTGAAGCACTATGCCAGTCCTCTGCACCATAAAAGGGAACAAGTAGGTGGCCAGTTACTGAAGATCTAGTTTTTTACTAGATCTCCCACAATGGCCTGTTATCAGCTTTGGAATAGATCACCGAGGAAAAAGATAAGCTCCCTGTTATATTCATGGTTATAGCCAGGGACAAAGGTAGAAGATAAAACTAAGTATGTGATAAAAACAAAATAAGTGATATGAAGAAATTAGATTGGGATAGGCAGTCAAGAAAAACCCCTCTGAGAAAGCGTCATTTAAGGTGACAGCCCTGAATTATCAGGATGCTAGACAAGGGAAGCGATGGTTAAGGAAGTTCCAGAAAAGGAAGTTATCGTACAGTAGCCCATTGGAGAGAATAAGCTTGGCAAGTGTTTGATACCTAGAAAGGCTGAAGCCCAGTGAGCAAGTCAGTCAATGGCAAGAGGTAAGGTCAAGGGCCACGACTGTCATGGAATCCACCAGGGTGGGATGCAGCTCAGTGCACTCCATGAAGCTTCCCAAAGAAGACCACTATGGAAAGAAACTGTGGAGCCTTCTTTTTCACTGGTAATGTGGTCCTTACATGACTTATAGTATTGAGTGTATTTGCTTCCTGGGGTCTTTCTTTCTAATAAAAAAGAGTTGCATGGACATGACCAAAGGGACATTGATGATACAGGTCAATATCTGTGATACCAGTATCACTTGTACACTGAGGAACAGGTAGCAGGGTACAGAGTTTCAGTCATTTCATGTAAACTAAGAATCAGTGTTCAGAGGCCATATTCAAAGATATGAATCCCAACACAAGGTACACACAGAGGGTTCATCATTGCAGAAGGAAGTGACTAATTCACTTCCTCCATCATTTAGTTCCTTTCACCAACCTCGGGCATTTCTTATTCTGTCTTTCCCTTGTGTATCCAGAGTTAGAGTTCCTTTTAGTCAGTTGGCCTCCTCCCTGAGTTCACTGCTTCCTGACTCTCACAAACCTGATCTCTATTTTATCACTAGCAATGCTATATTCTTTTTCATTCAGAAACTGATTTAAATGTCATTTGTAAAATAGTCTCCCTTCCAATTTCCCACTAAAGTGATAATTGCAGTAGGACAAAAAGATTAATACCTAAGGTTACTACCATAAAAACTGTGTTTCTGTCCTCTGAAAGCAGAGGATCTTATGACCATCTACAGGTCTCATAACTGACTTGGAACAGAATGATACATGGCCAATTCAATCATTAGATGCCAAGTATCTTGCATTCAGCATTCAAATATGTGGCTTTCTGTTTTACTAGGTTTAATATCTGTATCCCAATTTTTTCCAAATTATAAGAGGGCAAGGACTCTTCATTTTTTACTAGCCATTTTCCCATTACTTCTACTACAAACTCTCCTATGATTTATTGATCTGTCTATAGTATATTAAATTCTTTTCTTAAACCTTTCCTTTCCTCCTTTTTCTCTAACTCTGTGAGAAATCATAACTATGATTTGCCTCATAAATATCTAAGAAAATATCATAGTTCATTCACTCAAGAGAAAAACCTCATTTTGCATCTACATCAAAACTTCTGTCTTGATTCTCTAGGTGTATTAGACTGAGGACTTCCAACTCAAATGAACTGCAGGTACTCAGAAGGACCTCTGAATGTTGCAACCTGGAGGTTGTCACAGTGTCCTACATGAGTGGAAGAGGCAGTGCAGCTATTTGGATAGCTTGAAGTATTCTGAAACTTGAAGAGAGCAACCACTATAAGAGATTTTATAATCATTAGATATTCATTACCTGTGTATGCCATATAAAATGTATAAAACTGCAGAACACTGAATGCCGGGCAATAGCATGACTAATTCTTTTCAGAGTTGTATCTCATAGGAAGTGAATCGACCTAAGTAATTTTCCTCCATGGGGCCATCTCTTTCTATCAGTAGTAATATCTTGAATAGTTATGTTTATTACTTTTCATTAATTTTAAACTGCTACTCACCACCTTCATCCATGCCTCCAAACTTGATGTTTATTTAGTGAATCTGCAGCATTACTTGAGGCTGGGCACAAACTTTAAATGCCCTTTCACCTGATGTAAAAAAAAAAATTTAGAGGATTTAAACATTGTCTAATGTGCTTTTAAAATTTGTCATACAAAAAAATAATTGGCTTGAGTTTGCTATATTTTAATTACATTACCTAGTCAGCTAAGTAGTAATTCACCTCCAGGGAAACATCAGTGCTAGCAGGCTGTCCTTAAATTCTCCCTCAATTCACAGTTAATAGTTCATTTGTGGCATTAGTGGGGAATCATCAGTCTGAAGAGTTGCTGTGAATGGTGTGGTACTGCATATTAGAGGCTTAATTTCTATTGGGCAAACTTTTGTTTCCGTAGGTCTGGCTGTTAAATCCATAACTGGTCATCAGCACTCACGGAAAGGGTTCAGTTTCAGATGAGTCTCATTTGCCCTTGGCAGATAACACTTTCCATTACTACTCCTCAAAACAAATAAATAAGACTTCAAAATGCAACAATTTTCCTGAATGCATGTGCCAAGCAATGTGTGGAGAAGCCTAAAGTTCAAACAGAACTTTTCCTGACTGCTTAGTGAGGACGACACTAAGTCTGTCCTGGTTACACAGGTGAGTAATAATATCTATTTACTTTGAGGGTCATGAAGATTAAATAAGATACATTAATTAGTATCCTCAGCATATAGAGGCTGACAAAAGCTAAGCATTTAAAATATTAGTCATCATTGTTATTAGTTATTGTCATCATTATTTGCCTTGTAAAGTAAACCAAGACTAATTCTAATTTTTTCTTGCTATACTCCTAACTACTGTCTGTAACTAAATCCTTCAGTACAGCCATTTCTAACCTTTTTGGTAACAGGGATGACTTTCATGGAAGATGCCTTTTCCATGGATATGGGGGGGGGAGTTGAAGATGATTCAAGTCCAGTACATTTATTGTGTAGTTTATTAATTATTACATTGGATTCTCATAAGGAGCACAAAGTCTTGATTGCTTGCATGAGCAGTTCACTGTAACATTTGCACACCTATGAAAATCCAGTGTGGAAGCTGATACAAGGGGAGGCAGAGCTCAGGTGGTAATGTGAGTGTTAGGGAGTGACTGAAAATGCAGATGAAGCTTTACTTGCTTACCTGTTGTTCATCTCCTGCTGTGAAGCCTGGTTCCTAACAGATCTCTGGTCTGTGTTGGTCTGTGGTAGAATGCATGGGAACATCTGCTTTACTGCATGCTCCCTTGCCTTTATTCTTTTAGAGGTGCTAAGGAGTTAACCTAGGGCCTCATGCATGGTAGGCAAGCACTCTCCTACTAAGTTACATGCCCAGCCCACTCCAATGCTTTTTAACTCTGAAATATATATTTAAACAGGAGTGAAGTATTAGTAGGCCTCTGCAGAATACATTTAATACCACACAGACTATGCCATAGAGCAGCACAGGTCATATGGCCAGTTTAAGCAGTCCATATTTTATTTTCTCCCTGAGGTTGATAAGCAGAATGAGTGATCCAAATCCTATTTCTGGAAACTTTGAAACCATCATTACTTTAACCTGAGGACAAGTATCTTGCATTTCAGAAATGTTCAACCTTTCAAAAATTGGGATGAAAGAGGACAGGCTCTAGGACAAGTGAGGAATTTTCCAGTCACATTATCCCACTTGCCCTGTCTTCCCCTATAGAATTTTTTTCATTTCACTAGGCCATGACAAAAAATTCAGTCAGTCAGAGACAGACAAAGCTACTCAACATTATTTAATCCTCCTCTTTGCATTGATAACTTCTGTCAAAGTTAATTAAACACTGAACTCACTTTAAAAAGTTCCCCAGCTGATTGTGTCTTGCATAGAAAAGAAGAATAGCCTGAGAAGGTCCTTACGAGGAACTTGCCAATTATTCTACCAAGTAAAAAGACTGAAAGAATTATGACAAATTTAAGAAAATATTACGTGCTGACTATTGCTTTTTATGCAGGGTACAAAATAAAATTAAGAATAGAAGCACAAATGTCAATTCAAACAGTACACTAATTCATTATTGTTTTCAGCGAAGTTTTCTGAAGAATTCAGATTCATGTCCCGGTGCTGATTTTTACTGGCTGTATGACTTTGGGGACTTAAGAGTTCTGGGCCTTGCTTTCCTCATTTGAAAAGTTGAGTCATTAAAAGCCTTATGCACTGGGTTATTATGAAAAGTAAATTTAAAAGATGTCATTTAAAATCACAGTACATAGGACAAAGTAAACACTCTGTGCAGTTAATATTGTCTTCACACAACTCCAAATTGGGCATGTAGACTCTGATCCCAGATGCTGGGGAAGATCAGCTTTGTAACATTTCTTAGGTTGTGTTCTATGGTGATTGGGAACAATGAATAATTTTTTGCTCTATATTACCATCTCAGAAAAAAAGGTATTAAGAAATCATGTACATGTATGAAGGATTCTTACTGCGCCAGCATTATAAAATTGGATTCTAAATTGTATTGCCATCATGTAAGATGATCTTCTACAAAATTCATCTCAACACATCTACCTTGAATAGTTTTTATTTTCTGGACACATGTGTGGTTCTTAGAGGTTGAAATTTAACATAGTACTCTCCTCTTGAAAAGTATGGGTATCTGATTTTTCTTACAGGATCATTTGTAGGGAAACACCTTCTGCACCATCTCTCTAATCCATGCTTGGTTAGATCACTAGTAATATCAGTAGATGCACAGACCCTCCAATTTGTCCCTTCATTTTCCAAATCAACTGCCCCTGTGACTAGTCAATTACCCCCTCAAACTGCTGAGGCACCTTAATGAACTGCATCTACTGTTGTAGCAGGAAACTGGTGTGAAAGTTTCTTAGAATTTGACTGAAGAAAAACCAGGCAACAACCATTTTTGCCCTAATGGAAGCTTTTCAACCATGACAAATGAAGGTTGTCAATGACATCCAAACCAGGATATTAAAATACAGGGCGGGTAATACAGAAAGTGGGACTGTAAGGGGCACCCAGACTATAGGTGCACCCACAGCAGAAAGGATAATAAATCTGAAATTTCTGATGTCTCAGATCCTTCACCCTTGAGCTTGTCTCTGGGAACCATATATAGATTGTTCTGGTGTTTTGTCATAAAGATATTCAGCATCTATATCCCTGCTTATGAACAGTAAAAATTCTGCTGACATTACCTGGAGAAGAGTTCTTTCTCAGCTGAGAAGTGACATAGGCTGATGAAGCAAAGGTGATAAATGCCAGCTCCAATAACATGACTGAATATTTATGGAGCAAACATATATATGGGGCATCTGATGAATAGGATATGTATGGCTTAGCACTATTATAGCCTATGGTACAAGAATGAGAGATGAACATTTACTGTCTTGTAAACAGGCTATGATATAGAAAGCTGCAGTGCCATATGCTAAGAGAATCTACAGGAGGGTGCAACACCCTCTGAAAAGTGCTGGAGTACAACAGAGGAGTACCTAACTCAAATAGGTGGTGTAAAGTGAGCCCTGGGAGGAAATTACATCTGATGGAGTATATAAATGATTAGTAAATCAGGCAATGAGTGAGAGATGGGATGGAAAATGAGTTGGAAGGTGAGAAATATATTCATGTCAGAGGGATGGTACATAAGCAAGATGAAAGGAGAAAGAAGTATACCCAGTATATTAATATGTGAAAGGCCAAGGACACCAAAAAGAGCAAGTCAAACAAAGAGATCTAAATGTTGGAAGAGATGGTCTTATGATCACTGGCCTTGATCCTGCCATGGTCTTAAGAAAATAAATTTATAAAGCAAAATTTACTAAGAAGTATAGTGGCTATAAGCATAAATCTTGAGGTAAAAGTCATTATGACTCAATTTGGTGCTACAGGGCTTTCTTGCTGTGTGACACTCGGCATGTAATTTTCCATTTTTAAGCTTCGGTTTCCATCTTTGTAAAACTGGAACAATAATAATATTTTCTCTGGGTGGTTATGAGTTATAGCAACTCTTTCATGAGACCTAACAAAAGATTGTTGGGTTCAGCTTTTTGTTGGTAGTACAAAATAAATGACACCCACAATTTAAAGGGGGAAAGATTCATTTTGGTTCAAAGGTTTCAACACATGATCAGCTGACTCCAAAGCAGAAATATCATGTCAGAAGGGCATGACAAAAGAAAACTACTCAAATGGGGAGCCTGGAAGCAAAAAGAGAAGGAAAGTGTCATAGAGGAAGTGGCCTGGGATAAGATATAGTCAAGATTATGTTCTCAGACACCCAGAAGTGTGCTTTACGAATCTCCTAGGTGTCTCTTAAGCCAATCCAGTTGGCATTCAGGATTAATAATCACTGCTTGCACAAAAAAATCCTTAAATTTCTAATTTCCCTCAGCTCTCTGCTTGAGATGTAATTTTTTGCTGGTACATGTGCTACCACCATTGCTATTTATCATGAAATGACACAGCTAAGGGGCAACCTTAACCAAAGTGGGCATTATGCTGGTGGAACTATGAACTTCCAGAAATGTAAGCTAATAAACCTGTTTTCCTTATAAAGTTAGCCTGTGAAGTGTTTCATTGCAGTGACAGAATAAAAGAAAAAATAAAACAAGAAAACAGACAAACAGGGCTGGGGATCTAGCTCAGCGGTCTAAGCGCCTGCCCGGCAAGCGCAAGGTCATGAGTTCAATCCCTGGTGCCACAAAAAAAAAAAAAAATAGAAAACAGACAAACAAACAAACAAAACCTGCCTAATACTCTATATGTGATTGATGGCAACTTCATGGGTGGTTCCTTCAGGGAAGTTCTTTGTTTAAAGACATTAAAATCTTCAACTAAAGGGGTGAAGCATCTTTAGGAGAGAATTTGAGGTTTTAGGAAAATAGATGCCCAGTGACCAATTCTTCCTGGTCAGCATATCAGTTAGCATATCAATTAATGTAGGGAAAGCTGGTGACATTTTGAGATAACTTCATTAAAAGTTATTTTTTACCTTGAATATCTTACCTTGAATACCTCATTCTTTATGGCAACTTAGTTGGTCACTAATGTTTTCTTTCTACACACCAAAAAGAAAAATGACAGAACTGCTTTAGTATTTGGCCAACTTTTAAAAGGCCTATTAAGAGAACTTTCAAAAAAAATCTTTAAATTATGACACTATCATATCTAGGAGAAATTCTTTTTGGTTCTATCTGCAGCTTTCTTTATTTCCCTGTCATAACTCGGTATTTCAATAAAAATACTTACATAAAAAAAGAAATAGTGATCATTCCTGCCATTCCACTGTAAGTATAGTTAATGACATCTTACATGAGAGTTCTGCAATCTTTTCAGAGATGAAAAAAAACTGTAGAATTAGACATTTCTCTAATATTTGCTAACAATTTCCCTGTTCAAAAGTAGTAGAAGACATTACCATGGAAACCACCTTATTCCCAAGTTTAGCCTGAGAGAGCTGATAGTTCTTTGAAATTAAAAAAAATTAGCTAATTCCAGTAAAAGGTGTGCCTTTATTAAATTCGTCTGTCCATCAACTCAGATGTCACTGGTCCTGTACCTTGTAGTATTGGCTGAAATGTTAGGTGAAAAAGACATTTTCTTCCTGACAGGTTTCCATGTACTAGAAAAATGACCCCATTTAATAATCTTTTCTTTTAACAAGACCTCTAATGTTTTCTAAAATCCTATCTTGTTTCTTACCTACATAAGCCCTCCCAATATCTCTGTGAAATGAACATGGCAAAGATTGTCATTCAATTTTATAGGTATTCAGCCTCAGAAAATCAGTGTGACTTGTCCACAATGTTAAATAGAGAGATAAATGTGTGACAGATATAGCAGAGAAAGACTGAGTTCCTAATAATACCAGTTTTTATTAGTACAGTGCATGTTTGCCTTACATAATGTTTCCATGTCTTGTGAGGAGTTGGTATATGTGCGTAGCATATCTTAATTCTTGTTTCATTCCCTAGCTTCCCTTCCCTCTCATCTCCCTTCATCTCTTGATCCCTTTTCCATTTGAGAAAGATCTATCTCCCTACTTCCTATTATCTGTCTTTTATTTTGCTGCTTAAAGCCCTGGCTTCACTGCTAGCCCCTATTCTAAGCTTAAGCAAAAATGTTCTTAAAACTATGTCTCATTGTGTTCCTTTATAAAATAAAAGCAGCATGAGAGAATAACTTGTAAGTGTATCTCTTACTCTGAAATTCCTAGTTCTTTGTCTGTTATAGCTCCAAAGTAATCAAATCTTAAAGGTGCCATACTGAAACGCAGAATATAAAGCAACTGTATATTTTGATCCGACGGGTAAAAAGGCACTTATGCTCAGTTTCAGGTAGCAAAGTCAGGTAGTCTTTCATGGAGACAACTCAAGGTTTTTCACATTGTCTTGAATTCACCCATCTCATCTCATCTTATCTGTGACATCAAAATGTTCACCTTAGAAAAACAAATAATCTTAAATGGGATATTAATAAGAAAATTCCTTTGGTCAAAGACTATGACAAACAATGGAGCAGAATGCTTGGTAGATCAGGAAACATGCTTGGTCATGTTTGACCACTATTACTAAGCAAATCTTAAGATGATGATGACCCAACGATGTGGCCCTTTGATGAAGTGCACACTGAAACAATCATCAAGAGACAGTGCTATGTGGTGGGTTATTATTGTTTCAATGGAATATTCACAGCAGGAAGTTATTGTGGTGTATTATGGATCCATTTTCATTTTCTCTTTTATAAGCCTATTCTATGTGAATTTGTATGTTCATTTTGTATGTTGATAATATCAATATGTGATTTTAAGATTATAGATAGTATATATAAGCCTCTAGAATCCACTTTAAGCACTATTTTGAGCTACTTTTTTGGATAATAACTTGGTTTTAAATATTAAGGCTACCCCAGACCCTCTTTTATTTCTTTTTAAAACTTTTGAACAGCGTCTCACTAAGTCACTAAGTTGTTCAGGTTGAGATTGACCTGGCTTTACATGTATGTACCATTATGCCCAGCTGAAGTTATTCTTTTATTTTCTAACATTTTTCCCTGTTTGGTAAACTCAGGGCTCCATGGGTTCCTGACAAATTCTCTACTACTGAGTTATATCCTTAGACCAATCTGTTCTTTTTATGTGACTGAAATAGCTTGGTTTTCCTTGTTTTGGCAATGAGTTAAAATACACAGAAGTAATAAGATACCATAAACCCAAATATTAGACAAAGGCAAAATGTGAGATAAAATAATTGTAAACAAAATAGTGAGACAAAGGTCTGCCAATGATGGTGAAATAATCCTGGTTTCATAGCTGGCTGGTCTATGCCCTCAGTTTGAATGGGAAGACAGAATTACTTTAGTTTTCTGTAACTAACACACAAAATCTCTTGGCTGTCCATGTTTAAACAGATTAGAACGTTAGATTTTCAAGGTGAGACTCGAGTCCTATCTGGAATTTCCAGTCTAAGTAGAAGGCATCCCCAGTCCTTGTCTGTGTTCCCAGCTGGAGTCCTAAGTGTCAGGAACCTGTGCAGTCCCCGTTTCCAAGCAGCTTGGGCTGGGCTTCCAGAGGATCAGAGTCAGAAATATGGCCTTGTGTCAGCCATCCCAAAGGAATGCAGGTGATCTTGGAAGAGAAGGAGACGATCTATTCAAATCAATAATAAGAGGGGACTGAGACACAGAATATCATCCTCATTTTAAAAGTGGACAAAAGAAAAAAAAAAGAATTCCAGAGGGGTCCATCACAGAATAGGAAGATGATGGCACTGATGATACAAATGACAGTCACTACTGCTACTACTCCTTTACTAGATACATGGCATTTTCTCTACATCAGCCATTATATGCAAAGGTACACCTGGATCGTTTTGTTCAATATTACCACAGCCTTGTTTGGTTGACCTCATTGTACAGATCAAGAAACTTTACAGAGGAGAAAAGGAAGAAACTTTCATTAGACTAGAATTTAGTACTGTTGATTTTCACTCCAGTGGACTAAGACTTTTCCTATTGGATCAGCCTTTTATAATTTCTTTTATTGTCACTTATCCTTTACATATACTTGATTTGGCTAATAAGCTCATTGAAAGGCATTATCCTGACAGTCAGAACAATAATACTAGTCACAGTCTATGGCATCACACAAAGAACTCATTAGAGATTCAAACTCATGCATTAGGGCTGGGGACTTAGCTCAGCGGTGTAAGTGTCTGCCTGGCAAGCACAAGGTTGTGAGTTTGATCTCTGGTACCAAACAAACAAACAAACAACAATAAAAAAAAAAAACCAAACTCACGTTCTTAGCCCCAGTATTCCTGTTATTTTACTGTTGAGCATTCTGAGGTGGGAAAATACAATGATTTTTACTAATAAAGATGAACAATGATACAACCAAGATTGAATTCAAGATATGGCTCCTTACCAAATTTATTATTTTAGCCTCCAACCTACACTTCTTTCTCTCCATCTATCATCTTAGCATAGAAAGAGCCTAGTAGGTAAGAGTCTATTCTCAACTACCAAATAACTTCTCTCCCTTTGGGTCTCAGTTTCTCCATATTAAAAACAAATATTTTGGCCCCTCTGGTGGCTTCCTATATTCCTTCCCACATGGCAGCTTCATCTATAAACCAGCAATGGCATGTCAAGTCCTCCTTGTTCTCTCAACCTGTCTGGGTTCTTTTTTGTCTTTTTCTTCTAGCTTCTACACCACCAGCTAGAGAAAGCTGTCTGGTGTTAAAGGTTAGTGATTAATTCAGACCTATCTTAATGTCAACTGTGTCATAGAACAAAATATAATCGAGAGGAAACTATCCTCTTTCATAGATTACGGCAGAGCTCTTGTAAGAAATTCTACCTACCACAAACTTGGTGGTTTCTCATCCCATTACCAATTATATGACTTCCATTTCATAGTCTCTTCTTTCTGCTATACTCCTTATCTCTAACATGGGCTTTCAGCTGTTGTATACTAGCAACAGAAGAAAATAGCCTTCAGTTCCCTATCTGTATTGAGAAAGTTACTCTGTGTCAAAATCTTTTAGATAGAGAAGCAGGTGTCTACCAATCCAGGCAGAACTCATCCTTAAGAAGTCACAGTTACTGTGTTTTAGCAACTCCTATCAGGCCTCACTTCGGTTCTGTTCAGAGATTCTGATAGTCCCAGTCTCTAAAACTACCAATGTATCAAGTCCTCTCCAGGAACATAGGCCTAATCTTCAGCCATGCCATGTTCTCATGAATTTACTCAACACGTATTTGTTAAGTTATATGAAGAGTAAAGAAAAGTCCCATGCCCTAGGGAAGAGCTTATGGATAGGGTTACAACATTACCAATGACAAAGTGAGTTCTGCAATAGTACCATGGTCCATGACACCAGTTAAGGAAGAGTAGAGAAAACCAAGAGTTTGTTTTGCTGGGGCTGGATAGAAAAGTGTCCAGAAAATTTTGCAAAGAATGCTGTTATGGTTTGAAACTGAGATGATGTCCACGAGCTCCTATGTTGAATGTTTTATCCCTGATGAAGCAATGTTCGCAGTTGGAGCTTTGGGGGAGTGATTGGATCATGAGGGCTCTGATCTCATCAGTGGCTCAGTATACTGGTATGTTCATAATTTGATGGGCTATTATGAGGTAAAGGAAATTTAGGAAATCATACCTAGTTAAGTGGAGGTCCTTAAGGGCATGCCCTCGGAGACTATATCTTGTCCCAGGAACCCCCTTCCTCTCCCTCTCTCTTTTCTTCTCCTCCCTCCTGAACCTCTTTGCTCTACCAACAGTTACTGCCATGATATTTGGCTTCATCATGGGCCCAGAAGCACTGGGGTCAAAAATCATTGACTGAAACCTCTGAAATTATGAGCCAAAAGAAATCGTCCCACTTTGTTGTTGCTAATCTCAGCAATTTTGTCACAGCGATGAAGAGCTGACTAAGACAGAACGTGATGCCATTGTGCCGGTATCTGTGGTTGTATTTTATGTCCACTAGTTAACCTTTGACAAATAATTTACATCTCCTCCTGGACAAATGTTTTAAACACATAAATGGGAAGAATACTCTTTAATCATCATTAAAATACTATGAAGCAGTAATTAGGTAATATAATAATTCAATTACCACAGTACCTGTCAAGCAGTAAAAGCTTTATCATTTTTTTCTCTCTGTAAAAGACTGAATTGGAGAAACAGTACTATTGCAAACCAGGTTTCCTTGGCAACAGATTCTGAGATAGAGAATACTGCGTAGGGAATTTATTGGTGAATGCTCTCGGTGTCAATAGCTGTGAAGTAAAGGGAAAGAAGTGGCATCAGGTAGAAGAAGAAATTGGGTTGCAATACACTAAAGGCTCCAGACAGCCCCCTTGGGATCTCTGAAACTAGAAAGACTCTTCAAATGTGCCCCAAGTTACAATAAAGAAAGTCAGCTCTCATACTTCTTTACCAGTCTCTGGATGTGTGTTTCTTCCTACAAAGAGCAACCCTACACAAAGCCTCTTTCCATAGCCATTGGCATTTTTTGAAAAGTTGATGTCTGAAAATAAGCAGCCCTTCCAGGAACTGGGGCAATAAGTTCACCAGTCCAGACAGGAGATATGAGCAGTGCACCATAGTGTTCACCCATGTGCCACGCTCATGCCATGCAGGAAATGTAAGTGAGTAAAAGCAAACTAGATATACTTAGAGTTGCATTGGGTTGGCTGTAGCTAAATAGCAATGCATTCCCCTCACTACAATTCAGCAATAAGCACATGACCCAGTGAGATCCAGTGTGGTGCAATGAGAGTCTTGCTGACACTGTTGTGAAGAAAACACATTTTTCTCCCTCAGAACTTGCTCCAGAAAGATTGCAATGTAGTGTCTTTAGGCACCCATCTTGTGACTATGCATAGACTGAAAATGAATCCAGCATGGAATAGAGCAGAGTTGAGAGATGATAAGGAACTAAGACTTGAAAACACAGATTAAATCCTAAATCAAGCCATACCTAATGTCCAAACACACTCAAATTATTCAGTTAAATAAAAAAATCATTCGAATAAATTTCAATTTTTGTCACTCACTAAGATTCCCGACTATAGTAACTGTTTACACAAACTTGCCCTCAAGTGATATGAGCCTCTCTGGTCTTGAAAACGAAAGGTAGTGGTAAAATGAAGGCTTGATCTTGAGGATAGGAAAGGGAGACTGAAAGAAAATTCAGAGAACCAGAGATAAAGAATCTTACTGTTTCCTTTCATCATATAAGAATAATCTCATGAATCTTCACAGTAGCCCTGTGGGAATCAAATGAAATACTCTGTCCCACCCTCCAACCTCAAAGGCACTGTGATTGCTCTGAGTTTCATTCTTGTCCAGAAAGTTCAGCGCATAAAAGCACATGTACATACTGTCCAAGTCATCATTTTTAGATTCTGTACTTAGACCTGAATTACCTATTGGGCAAAAGCAGAGGAAGAAAACAATTAATAGAAAAAGGGAGGAGGGGCTGGGAACCATCCTTGACCTCTGACAGGCAAGTTTAACCAAGTACGCTGAGGCAACAGGAAAACAAAACTCAGCAGGGATGATGCCTGAAACACTCATCCATCACACCTAGATTGAATGTCCTGATGTGGGCCAAGTTTCCCAAAGGAAGCTAAGGTACAGTTACCAAAAGTACAGATGGTTGGGAAATGAAATAACTGGATATGTAATCTAATTCTAACTTTAACCCTATAGAGAACAGATTTACCACCAAAGTACTACCATAGAAAAAGCCTTCTATCTTGTGTCTCTTAGTCACTTTTTCATGCTTGGGGAAAAAGATGCCCAAGGCTCACAATTTAAAGGTGAAGAAATTTACTTTGTTTCATAGATTTAGAGGACTCAGTCTACAGGAAGCTGGCTCCAAAGAAAAAAGGGCCTGGTGGAAGGGTCTGATGGAAGAAAGTCACTCATGTTCTGGAAGTAAGAAAGCAGAAAGAGAACAGTAGAGCTGTGGAACGAGGTTTACCTTGCCATGTCATGCCCCAGTGACACACCTCGGACCAGGTTCCATCTCCTGAAAGGGAGTCCGCTGTGAATAGTCCCTAGATGAGTGTAGTGCCCTGGTGATCCAATCATTTTCTATAGGCATGAGGCCTTTGAGGGCATTTTAGATCTAAACCATACCATTGTGTATTTATATTTGTGATATGTTAAGAAAAAAAATTGGTCTAATCGTGGACCCACACACAAATAGGCGCAAGCATGTATATATACACACACACACAAACACAAACACACACACTCACGTATGCCTCTACTTTTGTTTTTTGTCAGACAAGAAGTTTATGTCTTAAAAATCATTTGCTCCCTGTAGGCATAACCACAATACTCAGTCTGCTAGGAAAACATCATCAGTATCTTTTGAAATAATCTTTTTCATCTTTTAAAATAAATATTTCTATACTTATAAGGAAAGGCCTAGTAAGAGCAGAAGATGAGAAGAGTACAGAGCCAGCCCGACTGTGTAGCCCAGTCATGGCACTGGATGCCCTTCCTCAGCTGCAAAAGTGTCAGGCATCTGGGGCCAGATGGGGTGGTACTAGGAGATTCTTACTATTCTTCAAAAGAGGAAGCCATGGGTTGGGCACCAAGGGGCCCTGCAGCTCTCTGTAAGAATGGTGTTCTCATACTTCAGCGGTAGTAAGAAGCATCGGGAAGCTTGTTAGAAACAATGCCCAGACCAAAACCCCTGTTATCTAACTCAGACCCCAGGCAATGATCGGTGAAGGTGCAACACTTTTCACAAGCTCCCATTCCACAGGATTAAAATGTAGGAAGTACTGTTGGACACACTGAGAAACCTTAGACCAGACATGGACTCCTTGAGAGAAGACAGAATGGTTGAATCAGCTCTGACTCTTTCATAGGGTTTTCCTCAGTCATGGCACAATACCAGGTGGGCAAGTGTTTATCAAAAGAACTATATATATGCGTTGGTGGGAGTTGGCTGGGACAGTCAGGTGAGGCACCTGTCACCAGCAGAATAGCAACTCTCCAAAGAGTCTCTCTTCCTAACCTACAGGATCTGTGAACACATTACCTTATATGGTAAAAGAGACTTTACAGATGTGAATAGATGCCTAATCTTGAAGTGGAGAGGCTATCATGAATTATCCATGTGACACAGTATAATCACAGGATCTTCATAAGCAAAAGAAGGATCTAGGACAGGTTCAGAAAGATTTTAAATGGCTGTGCTTCTGCCTTTGATAATGAATGATGGAGCCACTAACCAAGGAATGGTTCCCTCCCAGGAATAACAACCTGCTTACAAAAGGGCACAGGGCTGTTCTTTACAGACACAGCAGGGAGCCGTGCAAACCTAAGGAGCCTCTCTAATTCTACTATGTCTCAGAAAGAAAATTTAAAATTCTGTCCACACGGCATTTCCAGTGATCCATGAGCACTGTTTTCATTTCGTGACTGAATGAAGTGTGAGGAGTGCTCTTTTCCCCATTTTTCCATACACCCATACTTCCTTTAGAGACACAGTACAAGAGGAAAGGCTGAGACTGCCAGTAGCGGAAGTGGACAAAATCAGTGCCAGGATCACTGACAGTTCCCAGACCAGATCCCACCCACCTTTGGAGCCCTTTTTCATGAACAAGTACCAAGGTAGATACACCTGTGTCCTGAGTGTGCTGAGGGTGCCCCACCTGGATGCCTGTGGGCATGAGACCAACACTGGAAGCCCTCAGGGATATTTGCTCAGTGTATATTCTGGTAACCCGCCCCAGTGTGATGAATCTGGAGCTAAGCAACCCCAGAGAAGCCTGCTTTTTTTATCCAATGAAAACAAGCTCCTCCCATAAGAAATCCTACAAACACACACACACACACACACACACACACACACATACACCTTCTCCAGCCCACTGTAACCCCTTTTTCCTACAAGGGCTGAAGACAAACACCCTAGCATGTCATTACAGTGCATGATGAACAACAGGAGGATTAGACCATAGCAAACCAGATTTAGAGACATGTTTGTTTAATGAAAAGGTGATTTATTATCTCCTCCTTTATTTTCTGCTGTGTTTGCATTTTGGATAAATATTTGTACATTCATCAAAGTCTCATGCATTAATTTAGCCTGTCATCTAGAAGCAAAATGCAATGCATCAAAAAGTGTGAGAGAGGTTAAAAATTATTTGCTTTCTTTATATTAATATAGGCAGCCTCTCAACATAGAAGATGGAAAGAACTTTCTGGTCACCCAATGTAAACCAATAAGCCAAACAATTAATTTACCCATTTTTGGACTTCACAGTCTCCCCCCTTTTTTTTCTTTTGCCCTTTCAGGAATAATGCCTCAGTATTACCAGATGGGACTAAGCACAGAGAGCAAACTGATGGTCCATGAATCAAATTTGGCATAGAAACATATTCTGCTTTTCTGCATTGTATGTGTTTTTTTGTTTTGTTTTTGGATTTTTTTATTTGAAAAAAGTAAAACAGAAAAAAGGATAGAAATGATACAGAATTTCAAAAACATAGTAGGAAATTAACACTAATTACTATATTGCATATTGTTATCTTAGAAGTAGTTTTCAGGTTACAAGATTTAGGCATGAAAACAATGATCAAACAAACAATGAAATCACAAACTGTTCTTTTGGATGAACTAATAGATATCAGTAGCATAGCTATCTATCTTGCATACATATATATATACATACATATATATATATATATATGTATACCTATGTATATATAATCTTTTCCCTTCTTGTATATGTTTTAATTAGTTGGTAACAGATGACATATTGTAAAATGTTATGCAGGAAATTCAAAGATCTGGAAATACCAGGTCTGCTTTCATCCCTGGCCATTTCCATCACAGACACATAGAGCTCCCTTATCTCCTAAGGTATGAGCTGCAGTCAACAACACTCAGTTTTGTGCACACTTTCTTACTGGCATGGCTTCTGCAAAATCTTCAGTTTGAAGCCTCTACTCTAAAGGGAAAGTGTGTTGTGGGTTTTGGGAATCTATGAGTAAGTTAGTTTCCATATGTTTGCAGAACAATTAAATCCAGAAAATGAGGAAATTTACAGCTCTTAAAAGTCGATCTCTATTCTCAAGCAACCCAAAGACCTGTGGTGGATTAATGGTCAACTTGAACTGAATCAGTATGGTGCTGGATGTGGAAGGCCCACCTGAGGATTGTTACCAACAGCATAAAAGGAAAACTGGAGGGGAAGATGGTGCTGTTGATTCTCTTGGAGAAGCTGGTCACACTGGTTTTCCTGATAGGAACTCAGCTGTTCTCACCGTTGGAGGAACTCAGGTCCTTGCCGTCATGGAGGATGGCTGTGGCTCTTTTCAGGGAAGCTCTGTTCCTTATTTTGAGTATCACTTCCTGGCTCTAGTGCAGATCCCTCAGCCTGCTGAGATAGAGCCTTCATCCCGCTGGTGCAGACTTTCTAACTTCCACCACTGATCTTTGGGCTTTCGCAGTGCAGATCCTTGGTAAAGATTTGCATAAGACATTGTCTCGGGCTCTAGGCCTCCAGCTGGACTCATGGAGGATACTTCCATGGGATCCAGGCCTTCAGCTCGATTCTTACAGTCTCCAGTGTGTGGACAGATCTTCCACACTCTTGCATTTGACTCTTTGGTGAATATTATGAAATAATCCTACAAATTATGTGACCTGTATTAAACCTTTTCCCTTGTAAACCCTGACTACAAGGCCCAAAGTCTTAGAACCATGGAATTAGAGGGCAGAGAAAAGATTAATGTTAAGGAAAAAAATAATAGATAAGAAAGCAGGAGGCATGTATTTTATTTTGGATCCTCCTCTGACTTCGTGTGTCACCCCATCAGGTTTCTTATCATGAGCTCCCTGTTTCTGTGCAATCTGTGTATTCAACTATGCAAGAAAATCAAAAATACTTTGGTTACAGTATATGTCATCATCACCTTCCTATGCTGGTGCAGGCATTGCACTGCTCCTAATACCTCAGATGGCTTGCTCCTCTGAGCAGTGCCCCACTGTCTGAGAACCCCTCCTTCATGAGGAGTTGAGCACTGGCTTTCTGTGGCTTCCAAGCTCTGCTCTTCAGAACCAAACATGCTCCTCAGAATCCTCTCCAAGAGTAGAAAGCTCTCATGTCTCCCTTTCATTGCCTCTTTCCCAAGGTGAGGAGATGAAATATCTAAGCATAAAAAGATATGAGAAAACATTATGAAGTAGAGTATTAACAAGTGGGAAAGCATGGAAAACTGATAAAAATGGATATCCCACTGCAAATAGCAGAGATAAGACATAGCCTAGCATTAATCATGGGATGGGTATTTCCTGGAAAAAGCAGTTGAGTCTTTTGCACCCTGAATTCAGAGTCTAGAAAAATATCTTTGAGAGACTTTTTGAAGAACTTCACTGTCCCATCTGTAGAAAGATCACTTAAAGATATTCAGCCAGACCCAAACCAAAGTTTTTAGAACTCTGTTATCTTGTTTGGGAAGAAAGACTTATATACTAAATAAATAAAGACATCTCTCTTTATCTAAATCTAGTCCAGAAGGTGATGAATAGTGACTTTTTGCTTAGTGGGAACCTACAATCTGTTACTCTAAATGGGTAAAGTAAGAACATAAGTCTAGTCCAGTTCATTAAAAGGAAAAAAAGGCCTCATATATCACTAGAAACTCTTAAGTATATTATATAAAACAGTGCAAAATATTTAATTTAAGATTTAAAAAACAATTATATTTGTGTGCAGAATGAAATGATATCATATAGTATTGTGTGGAGGACCAACTGGATGACTTACCTTGAAAGAAGAGCAATTATCTCTATTTTGGTTAAACCTGGCCCTATTTCCATGTACTGATATGTACAGAGCTGGCTAGAATTTTCCTAATCCCTCCAATTGGCTTTAAGCAATGTAAATAAGTCTGACCCAGGTGCTGATGTGTAGTCTTTGAAGCAAGGTGGCAGGTCAGTGTTTCCTCACCCTGATAGTTCCCAAAAACCATGTGTGAGCCAGGCGGGAAGAAGAGCCAGACTCCACACTGTCAGCGGGGACCAAGCCTCAAGATAAGAGGCTTGACTTCCCAGGGCAGAAAAGATTACACATCACAGCTGAAG
>RJWT010003639.1:0-35789 GCA_004365215.1 Cuniculus paca | reverse complement strand
GGGTGGGAACTGCGGTGTGAGAAGCTGGCTGCCTGCCTCCTGCAGGTGCTTCCTGGCTGCAGTGCCCTCCAGCATCTACTGGGTGCAGGGTGCTGGGGACCACGTGGGACCTTCCTTGGGCTGGTCTGTGCCAAGTGGTAGTTAGAGGGTAGCGGGGGTTGCCTAAGGAGCTGCCCCGTGACCTGTATGACTGACTTGTCCCTTTGGGCCTCTGTATCCCCAGCTGTTTACTGAAAGTGGGACTGGTGATCGTCAAGGTTCCTCCCAGCTTGAATGTCTGATTGTTCTGAGTCTGGTGAGGTATAAGGGGACAATTGCGCCTTAGTTCATTCAGCTTTCTTAACTGTGCTGAACGCTTGAATGCTTTACATGCCTTAGCTCATCGACTTCTGTGTCTATGCAGTTACAGGGGAGTCAGGAAGCCTAGAGAGAGGTTGGGTAACTTGCTCAGAGGCACCTAACTAGTAAATGACACAGCTGGGATTTGAACCCAGGCAGTCTGACTTTGAAGCAGTTATGGTCTTAAGCTCTACCATGGTAGGCTAAATAGAGGCTCCCCAAAGAAAATGACATGTGAATCCCTGTGCCTTTGAGTTTGTTACCTACCCAGTGAAAAGGACTTTGCAGATGTGCAAAGTCAAGAGTCTTGAGAGGGGCAGGTTATCCTGGATTAAGTGTTTAAGAGCTCTTCTAAGAGAGGGGCAGAGGGAAATTGGGCTACAGAAAAGGAAGTAGGGATGATGCAGCCTGGGAAAGATGTGGCTGATGATTCCTATCTTTGGGAGGAAGAGACCACAAGCCAAGGATTTTAGGTGCCCTGAGAAGCAGGAAGAGTCAAGGAAATAGATTCTCTTCAAGAGCCCCTGGAAGAGCTAGCACTGCTAAAACCTTCATTTAAGCCCATTAATCTGATTTCAGGCTTCTGACATCTAGAACTGTTAGCTAATAAATTGGTGTTGTTTAAGATACTCAATTTGTTATTGTAGCTGTAAGAAACTGATACATTGTGCTCTACTTGCTCATCTGGTGGCTATGGGTTGTGTATGTTATAACTTGACTTTGATCATTAGCATTAAAAATCTGATCTTTTGAATAGAGCTTTCCAGCTGGGCGTGGTGGCATATTCCTGAGGCAGAGGCAGGAGGATCGTTGCTAGTTTGAGACCAGCCTGGGCTACAAAGTGAGCTCAAGGCCAGCCCGAACTGCATAGCGAGACCCTGTCTCAAAAAGACAAAAAACCAAATCAAAACAAAGAAATAAGTAGAGCTTTCCTTGTCCATATTACAACTAAAGAAACATCTCAGAGGCAGACAGTAGTCTAGCTGCCTGACCCCTGCCTACTTTGCCACGTCGGAGAAATGAGGGGGGAGTGCTGGGGGGGGAACTGGGCTCCAGGCTTGATTCTTCCTCCATAAGTCTGCAATTGGTCCTCCAGGCAGCATCCTTGGTACCTGTGAATGGTACCTGCTTTGGGGTTGCACCATGTGCAGGCAGAGCCAGCGCAGACAAGCCAGTTCTGAGGTTGCTCTCAAGGTTCTTGTGGGAAACACAGGTTTGTCTCTGAGCACCAGAGCTGTGCCCACAGTCATTCCTCTTTGGTGGTAGAAGGATCTGGATCAGAGTCAAGCAGCTATCACTGACCTCGAATTCTAAGCACACCCCAGTCTATTCCAGGCCTCGGTTTCCTTGTCTGTGGAGTGGGTGTTATGCTGCAGTCCGGTTGGAATTTGTGCGCTCGTGTGGAAGTAACCCATGGCTGGGAAGAGCTCTGTGTGTAGCAGGGCCTCCTGCTGCGTCTTCAACAGTCACTTGTGGTTGTGTAGCCCAGCCTTGTCCCCACTACATCCCTTGACTCCTTTCTAGCAGCAGCCCACTCCATGGGCTTCCCTTTGCCCCAACACTTGAAGGGGAGAGTGAATGCAGAGAAATAGCTGTGCGTGAGGAAGCTGGAAGGCATGTGTCTGTCCTCTGAGTGACCTCTGGCCAGTCAGCCACTGCTTAGGCTGCTCAGTGTCTTTTCCATGACACGCAGTGGAGGCTTTCTTACAAGCTATTCTGCGGACTGGAGAGTTCCCAGAGATATCTGCCTCATACCTGGCATCCGCAGGCAGCTCCCCCGTACCTGAGGCTGCTTCCTGTTTCTTGTGGGCCTGAAGGAACCGCTGAGTGTTAGCTGGAAGTCTCAGACCTGGACACAGACTGCAGTGACTGTCCAGTTCCAGGGAGGTCCAGCCCTGAGCAGGGAGGCAGGCAAGGGCTGGAGGCTGCTGGCAGGATGGCCGACCATCCCACTGCCCTTCCCTTTCCAAACACAGTGGAAGGGACGTGAGCTCTAAGGTGGGTGGGTCTTGTACTAGGGAAGAGACTGAACCCAGATGGAATCTAGTGCTGGCTGAGGTGCTCCCTCTACACTGCCGCAGGGGGCCACTGGGACTCTGTGTGGCCTTCAGAGGAGACAGCCCAGCCCAAGGGTTGCCCCTCAGAAAGAATTCCCTGACCCCCAGGCTGAGTCACTTCCCTCTCCGGTGCCCAGCCTTTGTCCTCCATGTTATTATCTTCTAGGCACTTGTCAGTCTTCCCCTGTGAGTTGTTCCAGGTGCCAGGTGGGCCTTGGCCCGAGTCTGCAGCTGAATGGAAAGAAGACATTTAGGGTGACAGTTGACCTCAGCATAGCTGTGAAGGAAAGCATGCCAGGAGATGCCATTCCAGTGTGAGTGTTGGAGGAGGTTGGATCAGGACACACACGAATCCTTCTAGTCCCCAGATCCTGGACTCTGACATGAGGTTGAAGGTTAGGGCAGGAAGCAATGGTGACATCTTGAATTTACTGAGTGCTAATCACTTTCTATTCATTTTATACTTGAAGAATCTGATTTCATAGAGGGCCAGCAAGCTTACCAGGGTCACAAGGCTGTGAACGTGTACCAGCTGTTATCCCTGGCCTGCCCAACTCAGTCTCTCTTCCTTTACAGGTCCCTCTAGGGTGTATTAGTTTTATGCTTCTGTGGCCTCAATCATTGGAGAAACTTTCTTAACCTCATGTCAATCTGTGGGGTTGCAGTGGGTTTTGAAGGAGCCTTGGAAGGGACAGTTCTGGCTTGAGCCCTGGTCTTGATGGGGGTGAGTGACCCACAAAATGCCTCCCTGGATCAGGAATTCATACAGCGCTTTAAGAAAGCAGTTCTCTTGTATGAGGCCCCCTGGTACTGTCCAGGAGCACTAAAACAGGGTTCCTTTACTCCCTGCACGTGAGGCTTACCTTCTCCCGGCCCGGCTTTGTGGAGTACACAGCAGCCCCACTCCCTTACGGTGGGAGGAGACCGAGCAGGAAATGGAGTCTCTGGAGCCTCTCAGAGACTGTTTATCCCAGCAGCACAGGTAGGATGGGATCCGGGGTGCCACCTGGGCTCCTGGCCTATGCCATGGGGAGACTGCTGGTGCCATTTATTGAGATGTGAGGCCTTGGGAGGAGTACCCAGAGGTAAAAGTAGGTGAGTCTCTGTGTTTGAGACTCTTCCTTCACAGACCCCTCAAGAGTGTATTGACTTTGCATTTCTGTGGCCTCATGCTTTGGGGGAACTTTCTTAACCCCATATCAATTCGTGGACTAGGAATTAAGAAGCAGGCATTCTTAGGTCCAAATTCCAGCTCAGCCACTTAGCAACTGTGCCACCCCAGGCTGGGTAATTGCCCCCTCTGGGCTTATTTCTTCATCTGCAAAGTAAACATCCATTGCTGTGCTGTTGTGAGGCTGTGCGATCACGGTGGTATCGTGCTTCACCCAGGGCCTGGCTCTCCCTGACTTGGTCTTGCCTTGGACTGCGTTGGCCTTGTGCGTGCTTTTCTATCCATATCACAGCGTACCTGAACACTGGGCGGATTTCAACTGGGAAGGATTTCTAAAGAGCTTGTTCAGTGTCTTTTAAGTAAATGATGCAAAAATCCTGGGGAGAGCAGATGTAATTATTACTCACAGGGAAATGCAAATATTTTTTGACTATCCTATGAAAAATTGGGGCATTTTTTCCCTGAGCAAATAGTCCTGTTTATTTCTTCAACAAAATAGGCACAGTTGTGCTGCAGGGGCCAGCGTCTGGCTGCCAGCGACATTTCTCAGGGGACAGTGCTCCTCCCTCCCCTGCTTGCTCTTCTTTAACCCAGAGGAAAAAATAATGAAGACACAAGTGTCCAACTTTGGGCTCTGCTGAGAGAAAGGGATTACTTTTGTAGTGAAAAGTTAATTTTTGTGGCCAGACTCTCTCAACTGTGAAAACTGGTGTGGGCAAAAACATAGTAAGCTTTTTAAAAGAATGTTTCAAAATTATTTTCCTTGGAAAGGACATTTTTAAGGAGGTCAATGTAGTAGTGTTTGCCTCCTCCGGGATGAGGGATGGGGATCTGCTTCCTTTTGGAGGAAAAGCTCTTTAAATGAATAAAGAGGGGTAGAGGAGTAAAAGGAAGAGGAATAAGGTCCCGGGGCAGGGGAGGTAGGGTGCAATGGGGAAGCAGAGGGTGATCAGAGCCCACTTTGGGTCTGGCACTGTACAAGAGCTTTACATACACTTGTCAATTGAGCCTTCCATAGGGCATTTGGTTATTATGCCAATTAGGAAGCTGTGGCTCAGAGAGGTTGGGGACATGGTCTGTAGTCACTCAGCTCATGGAGGAGACAAATCCTACCCTGCCCATCTAGTGAGAGTCCTGGTCTTCCCACCCTGCCCTAGAAGAAGCAATATAATGAGGTGGGGAACCTGTGCAGGGGGTGGGCTGGGGAGTCTGTGTTTGTCAGTAAGATGGTGTGTACCCATTTTCAGAGAGGAAAATGAAGGCCAAAGGAAGACAAGGGTGTGTGATATGGCTTGTTTGCATCTCAGTCCATCCCGAGGCTTCTGTCCTAGCTTCCAATTTGCTATCTATCCACTCATCACAGACTTACTGAGTAGTTTGTATCCAAGCACTGCTCTAGGCAGCAGGGACAAGGTACAGACACCTGCCCTCAGGAAGTCTGCATTGTGTGGAGATGGGGCAGGCACAGGGGAGAAGCAGTGCGCAGACCAACTTAGTAAGCCAGGCGTGTGGAAAGCTGCAAGGTAATATGTGCAAGGGAGACGGAGGGAGTAGGACAGTAGGGGCGGTGGGTGGGCAGTGTGTCATATTGGTCAGGACAACAGAGGGATTTACTTTGGAGTGATGGAAATGTTTTGGAACTAAAGGGAGATGATGGTAGCACTGTATGCCACTGAATTGTTTATTTTAAAGTAGTTAATTGTATGTTACATAAATCTCACTTTAATAAATTATTTTTATAAGAAGAATTAAGATATATTATGTACAGGTACAAATTCCCTGTGGTGAATGTAATCATAATGTATGACAGATATGTACGAATAAAAAATTAAAAAAAAATTTTTTTTATAAAGGTGGTCTAGGCCAGCCGCATGGAAAAAGTGGGTGCTGTGCAAAACCTAAAGGGGGTCCCAAGGGTTAACCCCCAGGCTGTTTTCTTCTGAGCAGAAGAAAGACAGTTCCAGGTCGAGGAAGCAGTCAGAGCTGACCAACTAAGCAAACAAAGCCCTTTAGGGACAAATCCAACAGTTGTTGCCTGTTTACATAAATAAAGTTTTGTTGGAATGCAGCCATGCCCATGTTTACATATGTGACCCTTTACGTAAAAGATTTGCTGACTCCAGAGCTAGAGCAAAGCCCTTAGGTGGGAGCCTGCTTGGAGTGTTTGAGGAACAGTGGGATAAAGCGATGAAGGCAGGAGGAGGGGAAGGGAGGTCTGACAGGTAGGGGCCAAATCACGCAGCCCCCTATGACTTTGGCAGCACCTTCTGGCAGTGTTGGCACAGACTTTGACGTCATACTGGTGAACAAGGAGAATGTGTGTAGGCATGCACTTGGGATGTGAGTAATGTATGGGCATAGGTAAACTTGGAATCAGAAAATTAAACCTGAGACCTACTGTTTATATCATTTCAGCTCTGTGTCCTTAGTTCTCTCATCTGCAAATAGCCTGGTGGTAGTGGTGGAGGTGGTGACGCTGTGATGATGGTGGTGGGGGTACTCACGATGGTAGTGGCGATGATGATTGTGATGCACATGGGGTGATGCTATGATGATAGTGGTGATGGTGATAGTTACACTCAGTGGCACTTTCTCGGTGCTAGGTACTTTGTATACGTGGTGTCATCCTTTAACACAGCAACGCAAGGTGGGTAGCTGCAGTGTCTTTGTGGAATATAAAGTGACTTACCCAAAGCCATGGACTCAGGTAATGCAATGTCACACATTTATATTTTATAAGGAGAACATGGGGCTATGGATGGGAGTCTTTAGCTGTCAGTCAAACGGAGAGGTAGCCCAGTGTCAGTGCTGACCCTGGGGGGATTCCTGGGAGGGACCATTCCCAGCCTCTTCATTTCCCCCATCCACC
Organism: Cuniculus paca; assembly: GCA_004365215.1. NCBI lineage: Eukaryota > Metazoa > Chordata > Mammalia > Rodentia > Cuniculidae > Cuniculus > Cuniculus paca. The sequence continues at coordinate 29,353 of RJWT010003639.1, read as the reverse complement.
ACAGATTCTTTCTCTCAGGCTCTGTGCCCTGGAGGGCCCAGACTCCAGTTTCCATGGTGATCAGTTACCCGGCCTGGTGTTGGCTTTGGTTTTCCTAATTTGAGGTTGTGGGATCTTCTGGTTGTGGCTGAGGTTTTTCTGCACTGGAAACCCTAACTGTGGTGTAGCCATGAGGTGGGGCTGGAGGTACTGGAACCTGCCCACAGACCACAGGCCCCACATGCCCTGGGCTTCACCAGGCCTCCCTCCAGGCCAACCCAGAGCTATCGGGTTTTTCTAGCTGAGAACTGCAGTGCCACAGAACTTTCTAGGGGCAGAACTGTGTGTCTTTGCCATCCTACATCCAGTCCTGCAGAGGATAGGACTGCTGGGAGGCCCAGGGTGTGCCGAGGCTCCTCGTCCACCATTGCTTTTGCCCACCTACCTAGCAGGATTTTCTCACATGGTGGAAACCCTTGACTTCAGCTGCATAAGCTAATAGGGTGTGAAAAGGCCTCTAGTGCCATTGGCATTACCTCTACTTCCTTTTTTTTCCCTTTTCATCCTCCTCCTCTTCTTCCCCCTTTTCTTCCTTTACCTCCTCTTCTTCCTTCTCTTTCTCATCATCCTTCTCCTCCTCCTCTTCCTCTTCCTCTCTGCCTTACTGAGTTTTGGCAGGCTGCTCCCTGTTCTGGCTGTGCCCAAGTCAAAAGTATCAGCCATTTGAACAGAGTCTGCTTGACCTAATTCTGCATAGCCAGGGGCCACTGCCCAAGGCTCTGAACCAACTGGCCTGTGTAGCAGGGTTGGTCCCCACCATGTGGTGACATTTGGTGTGGGGTCAGGTTGTGAAAATCACCCTATGGATCCTGTGCCAAGCTAGGAAGGCCCTGGATATGCTTAAGAGACCAAGGCCATTGTTTTCAAAGCTTCTGGTGGTCCCTGCCCTGAGAACAGTGGACATGGGCCACCCAGAGTCCCTGGTACAGCTCCCTTTCAGGAGGCTCTGGGTGATGGTGCCTTTGGTGGCCTGTCCTGCTAGGCTTTCCCCTGAACATGTCAATCTGTGGGTAGTTCTGGGAGAGTGGTCACCACCTGCCCCACCCCCAACCTCCCAGCTTGAGTACAGTGGGATTGTGCAGCAGTGAAGAATTGACGGTGGGGAGGATCAAGCCTGGACTTGCCTTGACTTCAGAGGGTGAACTGAGGCAGGGGCTCAGTCACATGAGAAGGAAGCTACTGAGACAGAGTGGGGCCTCATGCACCGCTGGATTCCTATCATCTATCTCATCTGAGGGGATATTAAAGAAACTCTTATGACTAAAGGTATTCAGTACTCTGTCATGGGAAAACCCCTCCAGATCCCAGATGAAGAAACTGAGGCAGAGATGAAGAGTTTTCTTATAACTTCTGAGGGCCTGTCTCCCTTTCACAGTGGTTGCCACATTCATTGGGTTGGAGAATGTCCCCTGCAGCCTGAGGTCACCATCGTTACACTTGGCTGGAGTCATGCTGCTTCTGAAAAGGCGTGGGTCAGAGTGACGCAGCCCATGTTGTGCTCTGTAATTGGGATCTTGCCTTGTTTGAGAGCAGATTAAAAGCCTGAATCCGTGAGAGGCCACACGCCCACCTCATCTGCCTCGGCAGGGGTGCCACTGTGGCAGTCACAAAGGTGGTAGAGCCAAGGTGGATGGGAAAGCAAGGTCATGGTGCAGAGGGTGGGTGGTGTGGGCAGGAGATGCAGGGAGCACTCAGCCCCATCAAAAATAAACCTGCTACCTCTGCTTTGCCTGGGCCACATCTGACTCCAAGGACACCAACAGAGTCCCCATGATGGCATTTTCTAGAAAACCACCCCCGCTGATGGCACAGTAGAAGCTGAGTCCTGAGTGCTCACCTGGGTTAGAAAGAATTGGACAGGTTCGTTAGCCCCACACACATCGCAGGCAGCATTGTAACACTGCCTTCCACGTGTCAGGCAAGAGCAGGTGAGTCATCAGCCTTTTGTGGCTGGAAACGCAGTGGAGTGATCATTCCCACACAGTCACCAGGACACTTGAGAACTCGCAGACCATGACCGAAATGCACTGAGAGCGGCTCCTCTGACTTTCGCAGCTTTTCTCCTCCTCTCACCATGCCAATACATGTTGTCTACACCGAAGAGCTGGTTCACAGCATAATTAAAATGTCTACCAAGTTTGAGTTCTTGCATTAGTGTATGACTGATCTTTCTGAACCATAAGCCTTTCATTCACGGAAGGGCCCTGTTATTTGGAAATCATGGGGTCTCTGTATCCTGTCCTTGTGTGTTTCTGTAGATCCTTTTTAAAAGAAGTAGGCAAGACAGAAATAAATCAAAGAAAGGGAAGTTCCCAGAAAGAGCAGGCCATCATCCCATCTCTCCAGTGATGTTCTGGGACTTTCTCTTAATTTAGGTGTTCTGAGACTGGAGGGATCACTAAACACAGGTTGCTGGCCCCTCCCAGAGCCTCTGATACATAGGTCTGGGGGGAATGTGCATTTCTATTCTAACAGGGTCTCCAGGGATGCTGATGCTGCTGGTTCAAGGGCCACACTGAGAACTATCTATTTAGAGCAAGAACAATCATTTCCACAAATTCAGAGAACCTCTCTTAGCTTCTCCTTCCCTAGCCAATCACTTATTTGTTTCCAGAGAGGAAAAGAATATTAGACTGGGAGAACATTGAGTTCTGGTTCAGCTTGTGAAGCAAGCAGCCTGAGTGATTTCAGGCAAGGTACTTGCCTTTCAAGGCATCTGTAAAATGGGTTGAATTTTAGGATCTACTCACATTTATTCAATTATAGGATCTACTGAATTATGGGTTCAATTATAGAATCTCCTCACATTTATTCCAGTGTGTGGAATAAATGAGATGATGTATTAACAGTACTACTTGTTCCCTGATTCTGAGAGTATAAGCAGTGCCGCGTTTCTTTAATTTTCAAATCAAATATACCATAAGGTTGGTGCAGTCAAGGGTCAGTCTTTTTGCAGGCCCACCCAGACCCCCCTCAACCTCTCAAGGATGATATGAGAACCCTTGGGACTCAAAGGAACCCGGTAAATTGGACTCAGACCATCCAGGTCACCATGGCTGCCAGTTTTGTCAGTGTCCTTTGGAGGAGGGACTTTGTTTCATTCCACTGTGCCAGGCTGCTCCCAGGCCTCTGGAAGGCTGGAGGGTCCTCACACTGGATGCCATCCACTCATTAGAATCAAGCAGCCATGTCAGTGGCTTCCTGAAGCACAGGTCTTCCTGCCACCTTTACCTAAAGCTCAGCACCTCCACAACTCTCTCTTCTCCCACAGTCTCCATGCCCCTTAGCTCAGTTTCTGCCTTCAAACACAGGTACCACTCTCAAAATTGGCAAAGGAACAAAAATAACTCCCCTACAGTGATGGCTTCCTCCAGGACAGTGTTTTGGGGATGATCCTTTCATTCTTCCCTGGGGTTGTCACAGAAGCAAAAGAAATACCCATTTGCCTCTCAGGAGCTGGTTCTGTTGGGAATTCTTGACACACATTTAAGAAATCATAACTGTTTATTATTACTCTGCTCCCCACCCCCCAAATTTGACACTCTGTTTCCTCCTGCTGGAGGGCCCCTGACTTTTGCTGACCCTCTCTCTCCCTCTGCTCCTTTACCACACTTCCCTGCTGGTGGGACCTGCTGAAGGCCTTGCTGGTAGCTGAGGGGGCTTCAAAGCTGGAAAAGCAAAAGCAAGAGAGTGGGATTTGCTAAGCAATTTCCTTTCCGAGGCCTGTTCTTCCGAAGAGCTGAACAGTGAGGAGGTGCCCGAAGCCCTTATGACCAGTGAGAGCTGCACTGTGAAGTCTCTCAGTTCTTGGGTCCTCCTCAGAATTACAGGGAGGTCCATGTCAGAGGCACAGAGAGTCTGCTGAATTAACAAGCAAGCCTATTGATGGACAAGCATAGCACACATAGGTTAGAATAAAGCAGGTGACTCCGTGAGATGCTGAGTGCCCTGAAAGATGGGGCTTATAATGTATGAGGGCAAAGGAATGGGGAAGGACCCTGGCTACTGAGGCTAAAAGTCCTACCAGCCATGCATTCCACCTCTCTGATGGGAGGGGAGTTTTTGGTTTTATACGGTCTTGGCCAGAATGAAGATGAAGATGAAGTGGGTTGAGCCCCCCTCCACAAAGCGGGGGGCTCAACCCACAATGTATCAATCTGTATGTTAAGGAGGCCTTTTTGGGGATCATCTTGGGTTCAAGTCCCCTAGGCGTGCATGCACTCACCCTAGATTTAAATTATTATGCAAGAGGGGCACCTGTCAGGGGCTCTATGAGCTCTTTTGAGGAAGCTCACTGCCTACTCTATCATTCCCCTTTGAAGGAGTGGGACTCTGAAATCTTTCAGGTACAGGGGCAAAGGAATTCTTCTGAAATTGCTTCCTGCTAAACATGGGCAATGATGTTTTTAGAGTCCTACGCCTTGCTATCTGTCTGAAGTGGACCATGCTGGATTGAGAGTGGAATTTTGGCTCCAGAGTATTTAGTGGGATTGAAATACTGTGAAGTGGTAAGGCCTGCAAGGAACAGGGCGTTAGGGGCATAAAGAGAGGTGGAGTTTAGAAACAGAAGCTATTGGGCCAGAGATGTAGCTCAGCGGCTTAAGTGCCTGCCTGGGAAGTGCAAGGTCCTGAGTTTGATTCCCAGTACAACAAACAAACAAACAAAAGGTATTTTTGGAGTGGTCGAGTAGGTTGATCAGGTAGTAAGGAATGGGGTGAGGGGAGTGTAGCAGGCTGGATCTTGAAATCCCTAGGAAAGCATCATTTGGAACTTAACAGCCTCTAAAGAGATAAAAAGATAAATCTTTTAGGTAAATATAGGAAGCATGGTCCTATAGGAGTAATAGGAAGAAGAAAGGCCCAAGGGAAGTGAGAAGCCAGGCCAGATCTCCCCAGAACAAACTGAGGAGGACCAGTTTGTTTTCTTGAATCTTTTCAGCTCATTCTTAATTTTTTTTTTAAGATTGTCTTGTAATAACCCTGATTGGTTTAGGCAGAAAGAACATTCCTCTTGTAGATTCACATAAGCCCCTCCTTGAGTGGCCATTAAAAGGTCAAGTGTCCTTTGATTTTGTAGGACTACCTCAGCCAGAGAGTTAACTTTCTGGTCTAGTGTGTCTGATGTCTCTGGAAGCGTATCCAAGGACAGGGCTAGTTCTTGAGAGAGCTGACCTGAGTGCTGTTCTGGGAGCTCTGACGGCAGTGATGGCTGCGATGGGTATTTAGACTGGTAGGGCCTGCTCTGAGCCGAGTGGAGCGAGTGGGATCTGACTATGGGCAGTGGCCTGGGAGTAGGATGACCCTCGAATGTTAGGAGGGGAGTCACAGTTCCTATGGAGCAAGTTCCTGCTCAGCCTAGGGGTAAAAAGAGTATGTTTGAGTTTGTGAGGTGGAGTAGGGGACTGCTGAGAGCAGGATTGGGCCTGAATTGGTGAATTTGGTTATTTGGGTTTTTTTTTAGCAGTCCAGTCATTGGGAACTCTTTTTGAATGCGAGGTAGGGCTTTTATGTATTACTCGCCAGGCCCGTGACATAAAGTGATCCAAAGAAGAGTAACTGGATTAGTCCACTCTGGAAATGATGTTTTGGGATAGTTTTCAGGTATAAACATCCTGACGGAATTACCAAGATTTTATTTTACATGATTCCTACATGCCCCAACAAGAAGTTGAGGTAAGGAAGCAGGGATCAGATTCTCTTGGGAGTCCAAAACAGTATTATCTGTAAGAGGGGGCACTGGCATGGAAGTAAAGTCCAAATGAGGAAATGATGTTGTGAGGCTTGGGATTCTTATCAGGGATTCTGATAAGACAGGTGACTGGAAGTAGGTATCTGTGAATCTAGAGTAATAGGCTTCTCTCAGGAAATGTTAAAGTAGAGCTTGCAAAGTGAGGAGTTGAGTAATCCATCTGGGTTTTGCCTGCCATTTTGGAAATGTGTGACAGAGAGGAAAGGCAGTATTAGGAGGAAATTGGAGATCTGAGAAGTGGGGGCCTGACACCATGGCTGTAATCCTTGTAGATGGGAAGGCCTTTAGTGGTATATCTTGAAGAACTTGGGTGACAGGGACATTGGCATGGGGAACTGGAAAAAGGATGCTCTGTAAATGGATTAGGCCACAGGAGGATCATTGCGAGTTTGAAATCAAGCTGGATTACTCTGTAGATTGAAGATGGATGGTCAGTTTAAACACCAGCTGAACTGAGTCAGCATGGTGCTGAGTGTAGGTGGCCCACCTGAGGATTTTTGCCAGCATAAAAAGGAGACTGGAGAGGAAGAGTAGTGTTGTTTGGTGATGTTGGTTCTCCTGTTGCCGTTGGTTCTCCTAGAGGAGCTTGTTGAGCTTCTTTCCTGATACGAACTTGGCTGTTCTCATCATCAGTGAAGCTTGGGATCTTGTTGCAGAGAGTGGCTGTGGTTCATTTTGCGGGAGCTCTGGTCTTTATGTTGAGTGTTGTTTCCTGGCTCCGGAGGGGAAGATGTGTGCTGCTCAGTCTCCAGGAGAAGCTTGTCATACTGACTTCCTGATATGAACGCAGCTGTTCCCATCATCAGAGGAGCTCAGGACCTCATTGTCACTGAGGATGGCTGTGGTACTTTTCAGGGGAGCCCTGGTCCTTATTTTGAGCATCACTTACTGGCTCCAGTGCAGAACCCTCAGTCTGCTGGCATAGATGCTTCATCCCACTGGCACAGACTTTCTAGCTTCCACTGCTGACCTTTGGGCCTTCCCAGCACAGATCAATGAAATAGACTTGCATGAGTCATTGTTGTGAGCTCTCGACCTCCAGCTGGACTCGTGGGAGGCACTGTCATGGTCTCTAGGTCTTCAGCTGAACTCATGTAGGATATTGCAATGGGATCCAGGCCCTTGGTTGGATTCTCTAGGTCTTTGGTGTATGGACAGATTTCCTGCACTTCTTGTATTTAACTCTTTAGGTGATCATTGTATAATAACACTATAAATCATGTGTCCTATATTGTCTTGTTCTCCTTGCAAATCTCTGACTACAAAGTACAAGTGAGCTCAAGGCCAGCCTGAACTGTATAGTGAGACCCTGTCTCAAAAAGACCAGAGAGAGAGAGAGAGAGAGAGAGAGAGAGAGAGAGAAAGAGAGAGATTAGGCCTTTACTGACTGTACAAGATTAATAAAAGGAGAAACCACTGCCACTCCTTTTGAGTTGGAACGTATACATATCTAGCATTGGGTTTGATTAATGACCCACTGAGTCAGTACTATAGCTAACAGCTACCTGTGGGCTAACAGCAACCTGGAGTTAGGCTCTCCACTGAGGTATGGAGAAGGTTTTGAAGTGATTATGGATAGGAAATAAATCTGAGAAAAGCAAGACTGCAGCATGATAATTACCTTAGAAAAGTCAAGATTTCTTTTAGGAATACTCTTGGAGGTTTCCTAGTAGGTATTTATACCAGACTAGGTAAAAAATCAAGGATTCAGATTGGGAGGGAGTGAGGCCTGTAGATTTGGCTGTGGGGAATTGATAAAGATCCCTTAATATAAGGGTGTAGGATCCTTTTAGATCATCAAGTTCTTTAGATCTGGCAGGAGTCAATAGGTTGAGAAGGGATTCGGGAGCTAGGGTGCAGTAAAGGTGGGGTAAATCTGAGGTTTGTGGGTAGGCCCTTGTTTCCCGTATCCAAACAGGAATCAGAGAAACATTTCCCAGAGAAGGAAGTTAGGACAAAGTAGGCAGCCTCTATATCAAAGGTCACCCTGGGCTCTGCTGTAGTGATGGAAATGTCAGGGAAGCCTGTCGGTGCCCTCCTCCATCCTTGACAGACAAGGGTAGAGTCGGACCTTCAGTTCCCTGATCAAGGGGGAAATTTTTCTCCAGTGTCCCTTTTGATGGCATTGAGGGCAGGTTGTCTTAGGTAGCTTAGTGAGTCCATTTTTATTACAGAGGTGGCAGGTCCCCTTAGCAGGTGTTTATTTTATGGGCAGTCCCTGAGACAGCTGCTGGACTTGTAGGGCTGCCATATAGTTGGGCATGTTATTGATTACTTTTGTTTTTCCTTTTCCCTTTTTTTTTCTCTTCTTCCAAATCTCTGTTGTAAAATACGAAATTGGTTATCTTGAGGAGTCCAAGAAGGTGGGGAGTCTGGTCCTGGAGACATCTTTCACAATTTTTTCCTGCTGTCTGGGGCTACCTGGTTAATGAACTGACAATTCAAAACCAGGTGGCCAACCTTGGTTTCTGGTACTGTGTTGATATGTTCTGGGGCTTCCCTCAGTCTTTCTGAAAACATTGGGGAGTTTTCTTCTTTTCTGTAGTTTGTAAGATCCAGTTTGTTAACATGATTGACTGGCTTTGATGACACCATTGCATCCCTTCTGGTAGGCATATAATTAAGTAACTTCTGTTCCAGATGTCTTGCGTGTGTGTTATAGTCCTGGTTGCCATCTGTAATAGGGACTGCCTTGTTTCCTGGAGGGAGTAGTCATTTGTGGTCCCTGCTGGCTATGCTACCTTTTGAAGAGGGCATAAAATTGGGAGGGGTTGGTTGGAGAAGGTCAGGAAAGGTCAGCTGAGATAGGGCACTGCAGGGTTATGGCCATTTGGAGAAAAACTTCTGATAGTGCCTTTATGTTGGGAAGCAGGAGGAGTGTAGGCTTAGGGGTCAGCAAGGAGGCCCAAGGCTGAGAAGTTTTCTCTTACAGTTAGAAAAGAGACCCAGGTTTTCCATGAGGAGCATAAAGGCCTGGACGTATGCAATCTTCAACCTCTTTAGTCCCTGTAGAACAGGTCTCATTACAAGATACCGTTGAAGTCAAGAGACCCATTAGGGGGCTGTGAGACAATTTGTACTGTGTGGCAATTTGTACTGTGACCATGAGTTATTGTGAAGAAAATGAACCTTTTCCTTTATAGGGTGTGGGGGTCACACTTATTCCAATTAATGAGGATTTATCTAAGAGGTGAATCCTGATTTACTGGCCAGATGTTTCCCATCTGTAGTTAGAAAAAATGGTACAAGGAAATAAAGACATGGTACCTCAAGGACATCTTTGTTGAGGTTGCCATGTTACCCTGAGGCAAATCATCCCCCGCTTCAGGGTCAAGAAAATACTGGACACGTCCCTCTTTACTTACCTGTAGCCCAGGCCTCCCTTCTCACACAGGGTCTCTGACTTATCCAGACTAAATCCCTTACCAGGCTGTCCCCAGTTCTTCCTAAGGGGTGTTCTTACTCACTGGGAGTTTGGCCCCTTGTACTTTCCAGGGGCCATGACCTGTAATTAGGGCTTCATTGCCAAAATGGATCCCACAGCACCTTACACCATGGAAGCTCCACTATCTTTTCTCATCCTCGTCCCCTCATAGTTGTGTCATGAAGGCCAATTTAAAGGCAGCCATTGCTGCAGGAAGGTGAACTGGGGAATCAAAAGGAAATTCTGTGGTCTCAGTATAGTCCTCTAGGTTCCTTAGTTCACATTCCATCCCTCTGAGAATCTTGTTGGCGTCAACCAAAGGGTAGTAACCTGGCGACAGTGAATAAGGTGTCAAAAAGAGAAGGTCATTTAGTGTCTTCGTTACTTTTCTCTCATTGTTGAGACAAAATACCTGACACCCAAAGTGAAGAAAGGAGAGGTTTATTTCTTACAGTTTTGGGGGTTTTAGTCCATACTCAGCTGGCTGCAAGGCAGGGTGGCATGGCTGAGGGGCAGCCATTCATGGCAGCTGCAAGCGGCAAGAGTGAACCATGCAAAAGAGGGGAAAACACGCCTCCTTTCCAACCTTACATTGTATGTCGGCTCCACCCCTGGGTGGGTGCAGGACTCACACCGCCAATCCCAGCACTAGACAATGAGTCAATCACAGATGCTAGATTCAGCGACTTCTGTGACTACATCAGGCTTGGGGGGCCACCTAGATACAAACCATAGCACTTAATGCGGCCTTTTTGGGTCAACTTGGGGTTTGAGTCCTGTAGGTGCACATGCGTTGACCCTAGACTTACATAATTGTGAATGTGGGGCACTTGCCAGGGGCTCCATGAGCTCTTCTGAGATACTGTAGTTGTAAGACCAAAAGCTCTCACAATGCTTAGCCCACTTGTGTTTGAGGTTTTCCCAGCTCCAGCTCATACTTACCTAACTACCTACTCTGTCACTGTGAGACAAGGAACATGCAAATCTTCCTGGTTTTTCCTTGTTGAACTCCTGCCTACTTAGGTTGAGACCTCCTGCATTGGTCGTTTGGTGTTTTCCCTCAAGCTGTGAGTGGGCAGAACTCAGCCACACATCAAGGCCTCTTCACGCTCTGTGGCAGGAGCCCACCTGATGGCCCAGGGTAGCTCTGTGCTCTCCCTCCTTCCCCTGGGGTCACCCTTCTCCCCTGCCTGCCCTGCTGGCTCCCACCTGCGCTGTCTCACTTATCTTCACTCTTTGATATATGGAATGAGCTTTAAACGACAAGAGCAGGGATTAAGTCCTCTCATCCCAATGGTGTGTGGAAGTTAAGCTGAAAGCTGCAGATCAGCCAGTAAACTGAATAAGGCCCAAGGCCTCATGGTAGGAAATACCTGTGAGTCAGTGAGTGTGGGATAGGATACTGCCTATTTGGGGGTTTACTTCATTCACTGGCCCTGCTAATTCCTCTTTCTGAGCAACAGCTTTCTCATGTGTAAATGGGGCTAGGACCCCTTGAATGAAGACCTAGTATTCAGGGCTAAACCCAGATGGCAGGCAGAGGTAAGGAGTGGTTGTCTTTGACTCCTGCGAGCATTCATTTGTTCCGCCAGTCAGCCAACATAAGAAAATCTTAAGGCTACCACCTCCCCCAACCCCAGCAGGTCTAACCTGAGCTGGGAGAATGCTGTGGGCCAGGCCAGATCTCTGTCTTGAAGGACAGCATGGGAAGAGGCACTAGAGCTGGGGTTTGAAGAATGTGCAGTGCTTTGGCATGGGGGAGAGAGGATCAGGAAAGTCATGCCTAGCAGAGACCTACGTCTGCAGCACACAAGGGAGACACAATGCATACAAGCACCAGATGTAAAGCACACACTTGCATCCATCCAACACATACTTTCTGAGCATCTTCCATGGGCCAAGGAGAGAACAGAGAGAACATGAGACCCAGTGCAGTGCAGGCAAGCACATCAGTGTATAGGGCCCTTTCGGGTAGCAGTGAAAACTGTGAATGGGACTGGGAGTTAGTACTTCACAGGAAAGCTTGAATAAGTCAGTGGCAATGTGCTGAGAGAATGGAATGAATGAATCTATAAGCTTCCATGTGTGTCTGCCTTTTCCAGCAACCAAGATCACAGAAAGCCTCCAGGATAGTGATGCTCAGTCTAAGACGAGACGCATGGCTGAGACACATGGGAAAGCAGGGGCAGTTACTCCTGGCAGAGAGAATGGCAAGTGCAAGGGCCCTGAGAACAATGGCTGGAAGGGAAATAAAGCAGGGGAAGATGACCAAAAGGCGAACAGCCTTGAACTGGCCTAGGAGAAAAGGCTGGGCCTGTGAGTATCAGGTGATCAGGCCTGGGAAATGGCTGTCCCTGCTGCTGGGGCCTGGCAAGGCCCTCCCCAGTGGGGATATGGTGACTCCTGCCCTTTGTAGGCCTGATACTACTCCCAAGTGGGGCAGTGAGCCTGGGGCAGCTAGGGCCACAGGATAGGATAGATTGAGGGAGTAGCATCATGGCTGGGCCTCCCTGCCTCTTGGGATACAGAGAAATAATCCAGTCCCGTTGAAATAATAAACTGTCCATACTTCGAAGATCAAGTGTGCAATTTAACACACAATGTCATGCTTAAGAGCCAAATATTTGTCTGGAAGTGGTGACCTGTTCAAGGCAAGGTTTGTTTGTTGCTGAGACTTGAAACTTTGCCCCAACCTACCTGAGTTATGGAGGACTGGGTTTATGACAGGATGTTTAGAGGAACCTGAGGACCAGCTGTGGGTAGGGAAATCATTCAGGGCTTCTCTGGCCACTTAGGGGGACACCCTGCTGAGGGCATCCTGTTTCAGTCACCTATGGTTGCTCTAACAAGTTGCCACAAATTGAGTGGATTGAATCACACACACATACACACGTACACACACACGTGCACAATCATTATCTTACAGTTCTGGAGGCCAGAAGTCATAGTCAAGGTCTCACTGAGTTCAGATCAAGGTGTGGGCAGGGTTAGGTCCTGTGGAGGCTTTAGGGAAAACTTTGTTTCCTGGCCTTTTTCAGTTTCTAGAGGCCCCCCACCTTCCGTGGCTTGCGACCTCTTTCATCTTCTTAGCCCGCAGTAACTGATCCTGTCTTTCTCGTGTTCCATCTCTCTGATATGACTCTTCTGCCTTCCTGTTCTACATTTAAGGATGCTATGGTTACATTAGGCCCCCTTAGGTAATCCAGGCTAATGTCCCTATCATTGCTCATAATTCTATCCATAACTTGTTAATGTAACTTTAGCATATTCACAGATTCTGCAGATTGGGCTGTGGATATCTTTGGGAAGCATTATTCTGCCGCCTATTGTCCCTCTGTCCTGTTCTGGAAGCTGTGGAAGTAAGGATTAGGAGAAAAGACAACCCAGGTGGATGCCAGTGAGCTGAGCCTAGGCAGCCTCCAGGTGGCCGGGAGGGGTTCCACTCCCTTGGTAGCTCAACCTCAGCCTTTGGGCTCTGGCTTCAGCATCAGGTCCTCTGGGTGACTTGCCTTCTCCTTCTCTGCTACCCACCTTCCGTGTGAATAACAAATCTCCCCAACCTGCCGTTCTTTTCCTAATCAGGACACTCAGTAAGCAGGGAAGCATTTCTCCATATTGCTACTGTTGACATTTTAGAGGCGGTCACTCTTGGTCCTGGGAAGCGATCTTGTACGTGGAACAGTGTTTAAGTGTGTGCCTGGCCAGTGCTCTCCAGCTGCCAGTAGTATCCCTCTACCCAACTTGTGACAATTAAAAACGCCTGTTGACATAAATAGATGTTCCCTAGGGGATAGTCACATGGGCTGAAAGTCACTGAAGTAAACCTTTGGTGTCTGTCTGCCCTGCTTACGATGGCCACGTCCCTGCACCTGTAGAGGACCCCTCACTTAGGAGCTACTCAACATATAGCAGTTCAATGAATCAATGAATTTGTTAATTTTCTTAAATTAATGAATAAGTCTATAAATACTACATGCATCAGTGTATGTGTGTGTAATAAAGTATACACCCGGTTTCCTTAGTGTAGCTACCTGAGAATCCCGTGGTAGCCTTATTTGAAGTCACGTTCCTTGGTTCCAGTTAGAGTGGGGCTTCAGCCTGGGAATGTATTGTCAGGAGTATATCATCAGATCTTCAGAAATCCTTACACATTGCCTTATGGTAAGACCCAGCAACTCTTTCCAGGTACACACCCAATAGAACTGAAAGCTGGGACTTAAACTGATGCTTACATTTTGCAAATATCCATGAAGCAGCATCATTCACCATACCCCAAAGTAGAAACAACTCCAATGTCCATTGACCAGTGAGTGGGTAAGAAAAATGTTGTACATCATTATACTAGAATACTATTCAGCCTTGAAAAGGAATGAAATCCTGACACATAGTACCACATGGAGAAACCTTGAAGATACCATGCTATGTGAAATAAGCCAAACACAAAAGGCTACCAATTGTATGATTTCACTTTTGTGAGGTATCTAGAGTGGTCCAATTTACAGAGAGAGAAAGTAGAATGAAGATTACCAAGAGAGCAGAGGGAGGAAGGGGAGTTGTTGGAGGTAGAGTTTCTACTTAGGATGATGAAGAAGTTCTGGAGGTGGGCAGTGTTGATGGTTGCACAACAGCGTGAACACATTTGATGCCACTGAGCTGTACACATAGTAACAGTCACAGTGATAAATTTATGCTGTGTATATTCTGTCACAAGCAAATAGGTGCTAATAGGGAATGGGTATGATCTGAGTATCGATGACCCTTTCAGGCCTTGCAGCCTCTAGACCGGTGGGATGAGATCAGCCTGTTCCTGGAGGTGTGAATATAACCCTCCGGAGGCCAGGCAGGCCACCTGAGTGAGGGCTTCAGCTGGTGGGGACAGACTCATCTGGAGGCCATGTGTTCTGTCCATGGGCCAGCTGCTGCCCAGCTCCAGCTGGTTTTTGCCATGTGGGAAGCCTGGTTGTGGGTGAGAAGCCCAAAATCTGGATTTGTATGTGAAACTTCCTAATGTCTAAATGTTGGCAACTGATTCTTTGAACAGCAAACAAACAAGCTACAAGTGAGTCAAACAGAGCTAACTTTCCAGGGCTCTGGTCTGGTCTGCAGACGTTTGTGGGAGCTCGTGGGCTGGGGCCCCAGTTAGATCCTCATTCCCTTTCTGTTGACATCTGAGGTCTGATTCCACCTCTCTCTTTGATCCTCTGAGAATTTTTCTTGCTTTCAGTATTCCTGAAGAGGTGGTTTATAGACAGAACTGTGAAGATGAGAATTTAGGTAGGGATTCTACTGAGGCTAGGGCCTTAGTTTTGCCATTTATGAGCTGGTGGGCCACAGGTGTCTTCCTTCTCTTTCTCATGCCTCAATTTCCTCCTCTGTCAAGTGGGAATATAATAGTTCCTGCTGTCTAGAGCAAGAGTAAAGAATGCAGGAGGTACAGAGGGCAGGGTCAACCTAAGGACTTTCTAGAGTATGTACTTGTGGACAGGTTCTCGTGTTGGGAAAGAGTATGGAGTGAAACAGGTCCCAGGTGGTGAATTATACAAGGACATCTGTGACATGGACACTGTGATTTCTTCTTCAGACAGTCATTCAGAGGATTCTACAAGATCATATTCAAATGGCATCTGGCCAAACCAGGTATCCAGGATACACTGTTCCTTGAAGTTTGAGGCCTTTGCCTTCTGTAGAGACCTGGGAGGGCAGAGCTGGGTTTGGTTGGGTTGAAGGCAGGATAAGCAGAAAGGAGAGAAAAGCTCCTGTGTCCTTCCACAGCCCCATTAGCTCCTTCTTCTCTTCTTGGCCTCCAGGAGGGGGGTCTGGTCCCGTAGTCAGAGCTGACCCACTTGCTGAGCAGGGTCTTGGGCTCAGCGTTCCAGGGCAGCTTGGATGATGGCTAAGAATCCCTGGCCGTGCTCTGAGCTTGCCTTGTCATCCCTCCCAGTAGCTCTTGGAAGGTGCCTTGCTGTCCCTAGTTTGCTTGCCCAGGTGCAGACAGCAGGTGAAGGCCACAGGGTTGGGGCAAGGTGGTGACAGGGTTTGCCGTCCAGGGGAAAAGGCCCAGTCTCTCCCAGACCCTTCCTGGGAGGGTTAGAGAGTGGAGGGGTTACTGTCTCTCCTTAAGCAGGGAGTCAGGCCCTCCCGAGGGTCCTGCAGGAGGATAAAGGATCCTTAAAATCCTGAGATACTGAGGGGCCCAAAGGGCAATGTGACCTTTGCAGGTCACTGACAGAGGTTCATTGTGGATGCAGGAGGAGGGTAACAGCGTCTTGGTCCCCAGGGGACCCTGGCCATATGGCAGCGGTGCCTCCAGGTCCAAGATCCAAACATGAGTCAGCTCAGGGACACTCAAGCTCACAGTCAGTGCCCCATTGCGGTTTGCCCCACGGGGTGTTCCCGTGTGTCCACCATCTCTCCGGTAAGGAGGATCATGGAGGCGATGGAGCACCCGTGTGTACACCTCTCTCCATTCTGCGTGCTCACTACACAGGCCTGTTGCTGACATGTTCTCATTGCATGCGTGTGTGTTTATTGTGTATGCGCATTGCAGGACATATGATGAGGGATGGAACCCTTCAGTATTTTCTTTTCTTTTTTTTTTAACGTCAGTATTTTCTAACAACCTTAAGAAATACATTCTCTGAGACTTGGGGTTTATGAGGAGGGAGAAGGAGGAGCCCAACATAAGTGGAAACTAATCCCACAAATCTAGCCTGCAGTTAAGGGAAGGTGCTCTCTGTGGGAATGAGTGGACAAAATGAAGGCAGGGAGGGGGCTGTGGATGTGTTCCATGTAGATTATCCAGGGCCAAGGGGACTATCACGATGGAACAGGCCTGATCCCTGCCATGGGAAGGTTATGATCTTCTCTGGGGGTTGGATACCAGGCACCAGGGGGAGCTGAGCGGGAGTGAGAGATGACAAGGAAGAGCAGAAACAGGAATGCTGGCATAGGTGGTGGTGGGAGGGACTCTCTGCTGAGAGAAGGACCCCAGCAGACCATGCAGGAAAAGGCTTGAGGCCAATGTGGGAAGAAGTGTGTGTGCATCCTGGGCTGTGGTGGGGGTGCTGTTGGTGACTGACCTAGGAAACTGGTGGACAGCTTCCTAAGATGTGATGCAGACTCCAGAACTTGAAAAGCAGCAACATGAGCCCATCATCTTTCTCCTCCATCTCTGCAGGGGGTGGAGGAAAGCGCAAAGGGAAAAGCAAGAAGTGGAAGGAAATCCTGAAGTTCCCTCACATCAGTCAGTGTGAAGACCTCCGAAGGACTATAGGTAAGCTGGCACTGTTGCCTGGAGGGCTGTGAGGCATCAGCAGCCTGTCAACCACCCAATTCCAGGGAGGCACACTGGGCTGACATCTTTGCTAATGAATTTAACTCTACAATCAGCATTCATTGAATATTTGGTGTGTGCTATGCAAAATTCTCCCTTCCTGTTACCCTGTGAGGCAGATGCTATTATTTCACTCCAGGCACAGAGTGGTTCTGTAGTGGGCTACCTTTCAGCTCATGGGAGTGCAGTAGGGGTAAGCTGAGCCCCGTCTTGAGCCCTGTGCAGAGCTTTCCACTATTCCTTCCTGAGCCTATGCA
This sequence comes from Cuniculus paca, assembly GCA_004365215.1. Classification (NCBI taxonomy): domain Eukaryota; kingdom Metazoa; phylum Chordata; class Mammalia; order Rodentia; family Cuniculidae; genus Cuniculus; species Cuniculus paca. Next base: position 12,551 of record RJWT010003639.1, on the reverse strand, counting down.
TCCTGCCTTGGGAAGCAGCCCCGGCTCTGGGCTCCCCTTCTTTCTTGCCAGGGATGTTGGTGCTCACCAGTGAACACCCAGCCCAGTGACATAGCCCAGTCCTCCTTATTCAGCACCCACATAGCCACCTCCAAGTGCAGCAGAAGATCTTATCTCCCATGGGTATTTTCATAACTAAATGCATGAAATCTCTTCTTGGACTCACAATGTAGCTGTGAGAAGGAGGTGGACTAGGTGGACAGAATGTGCAGTCCTCTGTCCTAGCCTTTCTCCCCCATGTGCCTTCTATGTGGAACACTACTCATTAGCTCAAGACTGCAAGAGGTCATACATGTTCTCAATATGTTTTCTAACACTCAGACCCACTGAGGACCAGATACAAGGATGGCTCTGTTACCCAGAACTCCATAGGCCCAGCTGTTTAAGGGACTTCTGTCAAGGACTTTGGGTGAGCTACTTGTACCTGCCCTAGAATGTGAAGACACTCATGGCCATGTCCTTGGCTTTTCTGGATGACTTTTCCATGTGACTTGGCCTCCAGCAGTTTCCTAGGCAGGTGGGACTGACACCATCCCTGGGCTTTCTCCATCACCCTGAAAGGGGGATAGCATCTGTATACTCACTTTTGTGCCCCACTGTGCCTAGCATGGTGGAGGAGCTCACTTAATTAGTGTTTATGAGGTGAAAGGAAGCCCCACAAAGGCAGATGTGAGCAGGTGGAGCAAGGCATAGTGAGTACTGAAGGATGGAAGTGTCCTCGAGGCCCACCTTCCAACCTTAACATCTCAGTGAGATTGGAATCTCCGTGGCGTCCTCAGGAGATTGCAGCTAATGGATTGGAGCCCTGAATCTAGTGGATTTGGGTTCTAACCCCACTCTTCTTATTGGTCACATTATAAGATACTTAGTCTTGCTGAGCCTCAGTTTCTCCAACTGTAATGCAGTGACTGTGAACCCAGTCACAAGTGGAGCTATGTAATTCGTTATAGCAGCCAGAGCTGACTGAGACAGCAGTTAAAAGATCTAGTCTAAGATCAAGGCCCACTTTCCTTTATTGCATCGCCTGCATGGTGGCAAGGGAGGAAGCAAGCTCTCTTCTTTCTCTTCTTGAAAGAATACTGATGCCATTCAGGAGGCCTCCCTCTCATCACCAAGCCACCTCATTTCATCACACTGAGGGTGCATTTGGGGAGGATGCACATGCTCAGTCCATAGCATCTTAGCTCTGTACTCAAAGGCCCAGCACACCCTGCCTCTCCACACTCTCCCCTGAGATATGACTGCTGAGGTGAACTAGATGTGGCTGTTGAGGTGAACTAGCACTGCTCAGGCTCCATGCTCCCCCGGCCCTTCCTTCCAAGTCAGGTTGCTCAGATACCCTTCCTGCAGCCCTTCTAGGGTTACTCAGCATTGTCCCACAAGCACCCACATGTCCCTCACCATCTATCTGGTGCCCTCCTTACCAGAAGGGGACCTGAGAGAGCCAGATTCAGCTCTGAGCTTCTCTGGGTCTATGAACCCCACCCCATGTAGTCCATAAATGGTCCATTTCAGAAGGCTTTTGGCTGGGCCGTTGCCTCTGGGCCATGTGAGAAATGTGCATGCTAGTGTTCTGTTCTCCAGAAGAGGTTGAAAGACTGTGTGCCTACAGTGTGAAGAGAGTTCTGGGACAAATAGGAAGACTGACATCAGTGAGGGGCTACAGCATGTGGGTCGGGCCTAAGGCTCTGGCCTTGCCACCTGTTTACAGCCCATTGCCATGGTGTTCGCCCAGCCTCTGCTGGGGTCCTGCTGGAAGGCCTTCTTAAAATTCTTGTTTCTTTCTAGACCAATACACAAAGCAAACAGTGGCTAATACCGCATTTATTTTTCTTGTGAATGCATGAGCTCACTTTCTACCCCTCTTTGGGAGGATGTCCCGGGGCAGGCTTGGTCCCAAGGTTCCAGGTCCTTTGGGCCCAGAGGTTAGCGTGGAGTGGTGCAGGGGAAGGCTGTACATCAAAGGGCAGGACAGAGCCCACCAGGACCCCAGGACACTGCCTCCTTGGGACCATCCAGAACGGTGATCAGTGAAAGCCACGGCTTCCTCCTGCCTTCAGCACTGCCCTGGGCAACCACAGGCAGTGGGGGTGACTGGAAAATGAAAACTGCTCCTGTGAATCATTCCTCTGCCCAAACCACACAACAGTTCTTCACGCCGCAGGGCGTGAACCTCCAACTCTGTCCTGGGTTGTGAACACTTTGGCTATGGGTGAAGCAGGCGGACGCCTTCTCAGGATAATGCTTTTACGTCAATAAAATGAAATATACTGGGTTGCAAAGGAAATGGGTTCTTTTAAAATGTAAAATACAGAGATGTACGTCCTTCTTGATTAACAATTCTGAATAAAATCTATTGGCCCCGAATGAAGGCCAGCAGTTTTCTAAAGCTGTTGGTTTCAAGCAGGAGCCTAAAGTGATATATTTTTCTGTGGTCTGTTGGCCACTTTAGAACTTTATAAATGTAATGGTCAATTGATTAGAAAGTGCAGCTAACTAAAAAAAATAAATTTTAAGCCAAGTGTGGTGCTATAATCACAGCACTCGAGAGGCTGAGACAGGAGGATTGCTGCAAATTCAGGGCCAGGCTAGGCTGTATAGTGAGTTCAAGACCAGCCTGAACTACATAGTGAGACCCTGCCTCAAATAAAGTAACTTTTTTTAAACAATTAAAATAAAATAAGATCTAAAAGCTTGCTGAACAGGTATTATAATTTTGAATTTGCAATGAGCATAAGTGGTGTTTTTAGATATCTGCAACAACTGTGATATGAATGGATTTCTGGGGTGACGAGTCCTAGGCACTGCTATGGTCTGTTGCCTGAATCCTGAGGGGAGGAAGCACTAGAGGTTGGTGAAAAGGAAGTTGTTTCTTTCTCCATCCAGGTGCCATCTCTTGGTGGTGCTGTCCTCACCCTGCCCACTGCGATCCGTCCTAGAATTCATCACATGTCACTCCCCTCTCAGTTCACGGCTGCTCTGGCCACCTCTTTGCTCTGTGAATTTCACAACCATGGGGGGCTTCACACCTGCTATTCCCTTCACCTGGAATCTTCTTCCTCATACTTTCTCCCAGGGACTTTTAGGTCTTAGCCCAGAGAAGTGTCAAAGAGAAGCCTTCTGAAAAGGAACCATTCCCTGCCTCTAGTTGTATTCTTTTGCATAGTGCTGTTTATTTAATGTTCTGTGCCCATAACTCCATCTGAAGTCACCTTTTATTTAGTCATTTACTCGTGTATTTTCTGTCTCCCACACTGGACTGGACGTTCTATGTTAAAAGTACCTGTGTTAAAAGTACCTGATTCACTCCTGGAACTGTGCGTGGCACATATGAGGACTATTTTAAATATTAAGTAGTATTTAAATATTAGGCAATGAAGGATTGAATGAGGTGAAATAAATATTTGGAATGAATGCTCTTTTTTCAAAAGTTTGTTACATATTTGTTGTACCTAAACTTTACCTTAACCCATGGATTAAATAAATGAATATTAGCCTTCAAGAGTACCATAGAAACCATTTATTTTCCAACACTCTGGAGACTGAGACAGGAGCATCATACGTTTGAGCTTAGCCGGGGCTACCTAGTGAGACTGTGTTTCAAAAAACAAAAACAAAAAAACCTCAAAAACAAACATTCATTTTCCCACCTCACCCCCAGCCCTCTGCATCCTTACTATATAAGTGAAGAAGCCCAACACAATTACAAGACTCAGCCACAGTCTCCAAGGCGCTAGATGGGGAAGGCAAACTGGGGGCCCCTGCCCATAGTTTGAGTGGTTATCTCAGTGAAGTTAAGTCGGTACAGAATTCTCAGTTTAAGAACTAGAAAACATCTTGCCTAACCCCCACCCCCATTTCAGAAGCCGGTGAACAGGGTCCCAGAGAAGCATGGCCAGGACAACTCAGTCCCTTGACCTTGACCTATAGCTTTCCACTATCTACCTAATGTCATATGAACACATAAATGTTAGGGTTATCAGCCCCAGCCAGCATCTAAAGTAGGGAGAGTTATTATGCACTCGGAGAGGGGAACATTTCTGTCTGGCTCATTTCATCACACCTGGTAAACATGGGTTGCACATTCACATGTTTATTCAGCAAATGTGTCTTGAGAACTTACTGCGTGCTACTTATGGGGAAAACATAGCTGTCCCTGTTCTTGGAACTTGATTGTGGCCAAGCCCAGGAGATTGAGTGAAATGAGATTGATTGAAATAGCAATGTGATAACTGACTGAGAATGTTCCATGATTACAAGGGAAAGGTTGCTGAGCTGGGGAACAGTGGGCAGGCTTTTCACTCATTGGGGTTTCCCTGAGGAGGCAGGATCACTTGCAGCCTCCTCGGGCAGGGCCTCTTTACAGGAGCTCCCAGGACCAGTTCCTCTCCATTTGAGTCTCCTTTGTGGTTCAGTGACTAGATGGATGGAAGGAGGGAGGAAGGGATGGATGTGTGGATGGGTGATTAGATAGATGGATAAAGTAATTTGCTGGTTGTTCCCTCCTCCTTTTCAGCCCGGCAACCAGGGCAACGATTGGCAGCAATAAGACAGAGATTCCTCACTATACATTTCTGCTTCTACTATGAGCAATGGAGTGCACTGTTTATAGACATAACTGACAGAGGGCAGACAGACCATGAGAGGAGGCAGGGGTTGTCTAATGTCTGCTCTACAAACCATTAGATAATGACATTATTGCTTAATGGGCTAATTGTTCATGTAAAATCTTTAGAAGGCCCAAATCAAAGAAGTTCTCAAATAGCCAAAGGTTGGAGGGCTGGAAACATCATCTTGAAGATAAAAGATTGTTGAGGTCTGCAGATATTTCCCCGTGACGCAGAAAGTTCTGTTGGGCAGAAGTGTGGCATTTTTATTTATTTAGCTCAGACTCATTGCATAATTTATTCTTTCATTTTTAAAAAAAGTAGGAGGGGGCTTAAGTGAAAGAGTTGATTATTCTGCTGTTTGGCAATATTTCCAAAGGAACTGTCCAAAAGCTGTGTAATAGATCATGGCCCCTCCTCACTTGCAGGCAGGACTGACATTTAGAGGAGGCCGTCCACAGAGAGCGGCTCTTGGGCCTGGCATGGCACTGCATACCCCAGCCCTCACGACTGGATTGCCTTGTGGAGGAGCTGCTCGCCAGAGGCTTAACTCTTCCAGCAGCAGGAACACTCGGCTGTGTGTGATTCCTAGAGGAAAATGTAACTCTTAACGTACCAAGAGCCCCCCAACCGTCATAGCGTGAAGACATCCTTGAAGTAGCTTCACACTTGGTTTTTCCCTCCACCATGGCCAACACGCAGTCGTTGTGCCCCTGCTCTGCAGGCTCTGGAGCTCCACTGCAGGCCACTGTTGAGAAGTGGGGGGTTCTCCTGGAAGGCTCTTAGTCATTGTGGTCAAGGTCAAATGGTGGCTCTGCTGCTGCCAGCCATGTGACTTTCAGCACTTTGTCTCTAGGGCAGAGACTCTTGTGTCAACCTGGCAGAGCCATTGGGAAGGCCAGCAGAGTGTCATTCCCATCATCGCCATTATGGTAGGAGTGGTTTGAGGGCAGAGGTTGAGGGACCTTTGAGAGGGCTTTTGAGTTTCCAAAACAGAGCTGCATTGGCTACAGGTGATTAATGGGGCCAGCTGTTTCTGTGCTGACACGGAACAGATACAGTGCCCCAGGACTTTTGCACTGGGATCATTTGAATGGCACTCTTCGCAAACACCTGTCCCTCCCTCACTTCCTCCTCCTGGAAGCCTGCAGTGGTTCCTACAGGCCCTGGCTCTTCTCCCACCCCTTGGGTACCCAGTGCTACTGGGACTCTGGACAGCAAAGCCTGTTTCAGAAGGCTGCTGCCCAGAGTCCCAGCAGCACTGGGTATCCGTGGGGTAGTCATAGAGGTCCACAGGGACCTGAGCTTTATTTACTTATTTAGTTTTGGTACCTGGGTTCGAACTCATGACCTCATGCTTGCCAGGCAGGCACTTGTGCCACTGAGCTATATCCCCAGTTCCAGAGCTTTATTTTGTAAAAGGAGAATCAATTCATGTGTTATTCATGTAATTAAAAATTAAATGAATGAAACTGAGAGTGAGTTAGAAAGAATGGTGATGCTATTTCTTTCCTTCCTTATTGACTTGGTGCACCTTGAAGAGTCGGTGGGCCCATGAGGACAGCCCAACAATTATCACACGTCTCTGTGACCTAGTCCCCTTCAAGCCTGCCAGGCTGGCACTCAAGCTCTTAATTTCATCGTCAGGGAAACCAAGTCTCTGTGGACGTCATTGCTGTCCTTGGGGCGATAGGGAGCATCACGTCTGTCGTTCTGCCACTTAGCCATGCTCCGATAAGGCACAGCATCTGTTTGTCCTTGGAGGGCAAGATAAATTTAGATGTGGCAGATCTGAAGCATCAGGTGACCTGTATGCAGCTAGAGCTGTTGGGAGAGAGAGGGTAGCCTGTCTCTGTAGTGCTCCGGGTGTCAGCCTCACCTCTCCACAGCTCTTTAAGGTGACAGCATGAACTTGGTGCATGCAATAAGCTTAGTGGCATCCAGACATGGCGGTGCATGCCTGTAATCCTAGCTGAGAGGCTGAGGCAGGAGGATTGCAAATTCAAGTCCAGCCTGGCAACTTAACAACTTAGTGAGACCCTGACTTGAAATTTAAAAAAAGAGCTGAGGATGCAGCTCAATGCAAAGGCTCCAGGTTCAGTCCTCTGTACCTGGACCAAAAAACCAAAATCAAAACAAAACAAAACAAAAAAAGCAACAAAACAAACAAACAAACAAAACCTCTGCAGTATTACAGAGGCCTTCATCTGGGATGTAGTAGGGGGTTCTGGCTGGGGTTTTCCAGGTGGGTATACTTGTGGTTTCAGAATTCATTCTGCTAGGCTTCTACCTGGTCAGGCCCCCTCTTTACTTTCTTTATTTGAGCTTCTGTGTAAGACTTCATTCCAGGGCTAAAACTGAAACCAAATTTGAAACCTACCATTTCTGTTTTCCAGATAAGAAAACTGAATCCCAGAGAAAAAAGTAGTTTTGCCAAGCTCTCCCCATGGCCTAACTCCAAGGGAGGCCTTTCCCCATTGTATTAGTTTGCCAGGACTGCTGTAACAAAATGCCACATACTGGGTGACTTCAATAACAAAATCGATGATCTCACAGTCCTGGAAGCTGAGTCAAGATGTGGGCATGAGGCTGTAAGGAAGAATCTATTCCATGCTTTTTTCCTAGCTTCAGGCAGTTTGCTGGCCATCTCTGCTTGACTTATAGATGTACCACCCTAGTCTCTGCCTTATCTTTATACCTTTCTGTGTGTCTGCCTCCAACTTTACCCTTTTTATCAAACTACAAGTTCTGTTGGATTAGGGCCCATCTTGATGACCTCCTTTTACACTGATTACCTTTGTAATGCCTCTCCAAATAAGGGTACATTCTGGGGTCCTGGGGTTTGAGGTACCAACTTCTCTACTGTGGAGAAAGACACAACTGAACTCATAATATACCATCTCATATGAGCCGTGGAGCTCAAGATAGAAGGGCTGGAGGATCCCAGTTTCATGGATCTTTCCTCTCTCCTGCTGGCACAGGCTGACAGCCTCCCACATGGATTACAGGAATGTGGGAGGAAGGATTGATTGTTTTTCCAGCCATGTCGTACTGTGCTTTTTCCAATAACTCCTTTTATTGTTATTTAAGTCATAACAATCAGTAAATTGCTTTGCTTAAAGGCACAGAAATTTTCATTCAAGCAAGGTGGTACAGACCCATAATCCCAGCATTCTGGGAGGCTGAAGCAAGAGGATCGTAAGTTCGAGCCCAGGCTGGGTAACTTAGCAAGATCCTGTCTCAAAAGTTTTTTTTTTTAATTTTTTTAAAGGGCTGAACGTGTAGCACAGTGCCAAGACCTTGGGTTCTATCCCCAGTACCATAAAAACAAACAAAAACCACAGAGAACTTTTTGTTTGTTTTTTAAAAAGAAGGGGCAGCTATAGTTACAACTTCCATAGAATTTCTTCTAACTTCTCCCCTAGCCACATACATACAGGTTTGTTTCTTACCTGTTCCTTGCTTTGGTGCTGGGGGTTGAACCCAGGACATCGTGTGTGCTAATAAGCACATGGTGTACCATGAGCTATACCTCCAGCCCCTCTGCTTCTTACCTTCTTCTTAATATGAAATGAAATGTATTTTCCACCCCGTTAAAACTCTTTATAAATGTGATTTATGTTTTTCCATTTGACACATATTATTGGGTGCCTGGCGTTGGGGATATATCAGTGCATGTAACACAAGGAAAGCTTCCATATCCTCCTAGGTGGCCTTTCTGCAGTGGGTCAATCTTTTAGTGCATGATGGAGAACTTTCCTCTCAGCCCAGTCCAGCGCTGGTGCAGATGCCCCATCTCTTCCCTCTTATGGCTTAACCCCTGTGCGAGAATTCCTGCTCTAAGCTGTTTTGAAAATGCACCCTCAATTATGAGCCCAGTATAAACCTGACCTTTAGTTTCCCAATCTGTCACATATATGCTGTACTACTTGGGGTTTCCCACCTAGTTTTGACCATTACAATTAGTGTTCAGAAGCATGGTTTTCTGCTTTCTTATGACTTTCAGTCTACTGCCTAGAGGTGAGAAAGCCCACAGTTTTTGAAGGCCAGAGCTCACTGAGCTATACCTGAGCACTCTGCTCGGTGTCCTCTCGGCATCCTTTGCTTCTCTAGAATGTCCTGTGTGTAGCTTACACTTGCATCCACAGACATGGCACTGCTAACCTAGCATGGTAGGAGGGCAGAGGGAGCAGAGAATGAGCAGCAGTAGCAGACAGGAGAAGGGCTTTTCTGTCTGCCTTAGGGCCTGTTGCTGAAGACAGGGAAAACAAGCTGGCTTATACAGCAAAGGGAGACTTCAAACCCACACAAGGGCCCAGCTGACCTGCAGCAACCTGAGCATGACAGCGCACAGGCCCTTGAAGAGATGCAGGGACGACACTTTTAATAGCCTCTGACCGTACTCTATTTACAGAATTTATTTCCCAGGGCTCAGACTGTGCAGCAGTACCTTGGCAATGGAGCCTGGCAAAGCAGCTGCTCCTGCCTCCCTTGGTGTCTGCCCCAGCGAATTAAACCCTCCTTGTCCTGAGTGCCCACAGCTGGCACCCAGGAGAGAGACAGAAGAAAAGGTGTGGGTGGATGGATATTTGGGGTCAATATGAACTTTTGAAATTAAAAATTAAAAACAACAACAACCCAATGATTCCCCAAAGAGTTCCCATGGGCATGAGCTCCTGGCTGCTTCCAGCTCAGCCCTTTACAGCCAGCCATAAAAAGGAAATGTGCAATCAAGAGACATTTTAAGTTTGTTGCCCTGTCGTACTGCCCTTGTATCATCTTTAAGATTGTTTTTTGAATTATCTTTTAGCTTTTTTTCTCATTGCAATAATTATATGCACCCATGGATGAGATTTCTAAAACATAATTTAAAAAGAGATGAATAAAAATTGCCAACATGCTAGTAAATGGTAACGTTTAGGTCTGCTGGTAGCCCTTTCTTTTTTTGTTCTGCTAATGTGGAGGAAATTGCCCAACCTCTACTGTCGTCCTTCCTACCCAGAAACCAGATGTCATTTAAAACGGAAACATTCAGTTTTAGAATTCCTGCTGGACTGGGAGGCAGAGGGCCAGGTTCTTTTGGCAGTTCCTTGGTCCTGAAGTCTTGGGAGTCACTTAACCTTGATTTGCTTGTCTTGAAAATGGGGATTCACACGCCGGACGTGGTGGCTTACGCCTGTAATCCCAGCACTCGGGAGGCTGAGACAGGAGGATCATTGTGAGTTCGAGACCAGCTTGGGCTACAAAGTGAGCTCAAGGCCAGCCTGAATGGCATAGCGAGACCCTGTCTCAAAAACAGGGCTGGGGATCTAGCTCAGCGGTCTAAGCGCTTGCCGGCAAGCACAAGGTCATGAGTTCAATCCCCGGTGCTGCAAAAAAAAAAAAAAAAAAAAAAGAAAATGGGGATTCAGTACTTCTTACCTAGCCAGCCACAGTGGCACATGCCTGTAATCCCAGCACCCTGAGTGGCTGAGGCAGGAAGATGGTGAATTCCAGCCTAGCTTGGGCTACTTAGCAACCTGTCTTAAAATAAAAAATAAAAATAAGGGCTGAGGATATAGCTCAGTGCAAAGACCCTGGGTTCAATCCCCAGTACTGCAAAACAACAGCAGCAACCACAAAAAAGAACCCCAAAAACCCACAAAAATACTCTCTATTTCAGCAGATTATTGAGTGACCAAAGGAGTTACTGGCAGTAAGGTATTCTGCAAATTTTTGCTGGTCATTTTCATTGTGGCCATATGAACCTTCTGAAGGACCAGTGGCGGAAGTAATTTTCCTGTCTTTCTGGTGAACTGTGACTCTTTGTCCTAGCTTCACCCTCTCTCTGATCTTGGTGAAAATCTCCATCTCCCTCCAGCTGCCCAGGCACCTGTCCCTGCCCTGCTGCCATCTCCTGTGCCAGTTCACATATCCGGTCACTCCACAACCAGGTCATCAGCCCCACCATGTCTCCCGGATAGGCCTTTCTCTCTCTGTTTCCACCATTTCCCTTGTCCTGCACTGAGCTCTTGTGTTGCTCCCAGCTCCCTCCAGCCAAGCTCCACACAGCCACCAGGAGGCTCTTCCTAAAATATCTATCAGGTCTCACGTCACCTGCTTAAGTAGGTTTCCATGACTGTCAGGATGGAGTCCACAGGTCTTGTCCAAGCTGACCAGGCCCTACCTTATCCACTCTCTGGATCCCCCTCTAGTGTCACCTGTCCTACCTCATGCCCAATTCAGCCATTTCTGTGTTCTCTTTTCTCTGGTCCTGTGTCTCATTTTTCCCCCCTGCTAGCTGTTTTCTCTTCCTAACACTGCCTGGTGATTGATTCAGGCCCCTGCTTTACAGTCATCTCCTCCAAAGCCTTTCTTTGTGATCTCACCTGATCAGGATTTGCCCTGCACTCACAGGCTGACAGTGACCTCACCGTGGTGGTCCGATAACTCACCTCTGTCCTCTGCTTGTCTTGAGCCCTGTGAGAGTAGAGCATGATCTGCCTGGTGCAGTTTCCCTAGCACCCACCTTGAATGCTGCTGTGCACCCTTTTAGAGTCTTGCTTTTTCCCTTGCTTAGACATCTTCATGCTCCTCTAGAGAAGGAAAAAGCACTTACTCTTCCCCAATTCTGGACTGATTTGCTGATGGGTCTTATTTTTCCTCTGAGTTGCTTTACAAGACCTAGAAATGTGGCCAGAGAGCAGCTGTGACCATGTCATCTCTCACGTGGCTACTTCTTTCAGAGAGGGTTCAGAGGAGTGACGTCCAGTTACATCCCCTGCCAAGGGTAGTGACTCCACTTTTCCCTCTTCTCTTGGGCCCCAACCAGCCTCAGAGAGAGGCGTGGGAGAGTTGGAGGGAGGGTGTGTCCTGCCAACACAGCTGACACATTATATTGGCTCCTCTGGTGCCAGAGCTCTACTGTCCAAGCAGAGGTGGACAGTGGGTGACGTGGCTCCAGGACCTTGGCTGAACCTGGCTGGGAATAGAGCAATAGTGGTTTTGTTAAAAGACTCTGTCATCAGAGCTTGTTTTTTGGTGTCACCAACCTGAGGTGTGGAGTAGCTGGAGGAGCTATCCTGCTACATGAGGCAAGGCTTCTGGGACAGAACTTCGAACACTGAGCCAAACCAGTGCTGTTGGCAGGGAGGGAGACAATGAAGAATGTGAGCTGTAGAGGCAGAGGGACCTGGGGTTGAGCCCAGCTCTAATCCTTACTGATTGTGATTTAGGCAAAGGATTAATTTTCTCTAGCCCTCGGTTTCCTTATCTGCAGAATGGAAAGGGGATTAAATGAAGATATCAGACCTGCCCATTGCCACCTGCTCCTTCCAGCTATGCTTCGTCATCCTCTTCCTCTTCATCACTGTTGCTGTTTGTCGTTTTTGTGGCTAATATCACCGTTCAGTACAGAACTTGCTTTCTTGGTTCACCCTGGTTAGTGGTTGCCAAGTCCTGCTGATTAAGTTTATCTGTTCATTCATTTGCTCCTTCATCTGTTAAGCCCTTCCTCTGTGCCAGGGATCAGGGAGCTGCCAGGTGGTGGGGCCTGGCTTTCAGAAGAGGCGCTTGTCAGCAGGGCTGGGCCACTTTTATTGCCTTTATATAGCCTGACTGTAACCACTCTTACAGGCCCCTCACTAACTCTCAGCAGCCTTGGAGGTTCTGGATAGAATCTCCCACCCTCATCACTCTGACCCTCTGCCTCCAGGTAGGAGGCCTCATCCACTGCAGACATATGGGGTTACAGCCAGTCCTGCCCATGGGCCCATATTCTGCTTTTACTCAGGGAAAGGGCCTAGTAGGGTCCCTAGTGGGCTGGGGAGCCTTAGGAAACCGTCCAAGGTTGGGAATATGGGACAGACGCATCCACGTCACTGAGTTACAGCCATGGGAAGGGAAAGGAAAGCAACTGGCAAGTAT
>RJWT010003638.1:0-35756 GCA_004365215.1 Cuniculus paca | reverse complement strand
CATTGGTGCTTTTGGCTGTGAAGCCCTCTGGGATACGGAGGAGGGAATTTCCCTGGGGGATGTGGGTAGGTGGGGACTTGTTCTGTGGGTCGGTTGTCCCAAGTGCAGATTTGCTGAGCAAGGAAGTCTGGGCTGATACTGGGGGCTCAGCGTCTCACCATGCAGACCCTGCTGTGGGGCTTGTATCTTTTTTTGAGACAGGGTTTCGTTATGCAGTTCAAGTTGGTCTTGAACTCACTTTATAGCCCCGGCTTGCCTTGAATTCACAGTGATCTTCCTGCCTCAGCCTCCTGATAAGGACTTGTATCTTAAGGCTGCATTTATGGAGTGAACTAACTTTCCCTTCTCAGTCCATTCTCTTTTGTTCCTTCCTTCTGAGCATTTCTGCCTTCCTAAAATGAGCTCAATTTTTTTTGGAAAATGTTTTAAAGTATCCGTCATGTGCCAGGCTCAGGCACTGTGTTAAATACTTAAATGGAGTGTATCAGAATGACCTATGCAATAGCTCCTATTATTAGTCCACTGTAGAAATCAGAAGTCTGACATTTTTGAGAAGTTAAGTGACTCACAGAAGTCACACAAGTGCAAGACTAGGGACATGTTTTCATTCTAGAATCTGAGCTGTAGGTCTGTATGTTATGCCTGCATGGAAAAAACACCATGCACAGAGACGTAGCACACACGCCCACATGTGCACACTCACGAATAGACAACAGAACAAAATCAGCTGCAATCTTGTCACCCAAAGGCAACTCCTAATAACTTTCCGGAGCAGACCGATTCACATATATAAAATTAGATTATGCTGGAACAAAGAGGAAATAATACAGTGGCTCTAAGTTGTACTCTTGCTTTTCACTTAGCACTAGCCCGGCTACTCTCTCTGAGCGTGATTTCTGGAGGGTGATCAATGTTCCATCTTGGGGCTGCTCCACTTGGTACTCTAGTTTTAAGAGCTGAGATGTGGTACACATCTATGCACACAGTCTTTGTGGACTCGACTCACAGCAGCTGCTGTGGCAACCTGAGGGTGAGAGGTTTGGACAGTGAGGGGCTGACTGCATTGGGGTCGCCCCGGAGCAGGTCCTGTCTCCACTGAGCCCAGGACCAGCAGCAGCACACAGCCCACCTGACTCCCAGCACCCAGGTTTTGCTTCCTTTTCTTATGATGGCACAGCTGTTATCTAAGCAAATAAGAACTCCTGTTGTCTTTGTTCCATTTAAGTTTATAGTTATGGTTTGGGTCTGAAACGTCCCTCAAAACCTTATGTGTTGAAGGCTTAGTTCCCAGTGAAACAGTGTCCAGAGCTGGGGCCTCCGGGGGGTACCTGGATCATGAGGGTTCTAACCTCCTAATCTCACCCTGGATGAATCCACAGGGATGCAAGCTACTGGGTCTTCCACTTTTCCCCAGCTGACTTGAGTGTGTTTATGCGTTGAGGGGAAAGAGATTTTTTTTTTTTTGAGACAGGGTCTTACTATGCAGTTTGGGCTGGCCTTGAACTCACTTTGTAGCCCAGACTGGTCTTGAACTTGCAACGATCCTCCTGCCTCAGCCTCCCGAGTGGTGGAATTACAGGTGTGCACCACCATACCCGGCGAAAGACATTTTTTTTCCAGTACTGAGGACTCACCCCAGGGCTTTTACACTGAATTAAATCCCCAGCTCTTTTAAAATTTTTTCTTACTTTGAGACAGGGTTTCACTAAGCCACTGAGTTACCCAGGCTGGGCTCCTTGTGATCCTCCTGCCTCAGCCTCCCAGAGTGCCGGGATTACAGGCACAGGCCACCATCCCTGGCTGAGAGTGATTTTAAAGGCAGATTGTAACTTGAGGTTAGAAAGAGGAAACCTGAGTGTGATCTCCAGGAAAGCGGGACTGGCTGCCTCAGGTGGAAGGCTCAGCATTGGAAGACAACCACAGACGGCCTCAGGAGGCCAAAGGCAAGGAGCCGGACAGAGAGCGGGGCTCAGGCAACATCCATGCCGGCATGAAGTGTTGCGCGGCAGGAGTCCCAGCCTGTCATCCTCTAGAGTTCTCGTTTTGCTTAGTAAGTGAAAGAGGGAGTCTTAGGAAGAAGGAATGACACTGGTTAGGAGACTTGGTAGGGTAGCTGCGAATTTCCGGCCTGGCTCTTGCTAGGGAGGAGGAAGGAGGAAGTTAGCAGAAGGATCAAGCACGAGAATGAGGATGTTAGTTTCTTGAAGATAAAACACAGAGACATTGGGGTGTTGTGAAGGAAGCAGGGCGTGGCATCTGAGCTCACATTAGTTCTCCCAGCACTGATTAGAAAGCAGACACAATGAGGGTGTCCACCTGGAAAACAGGATTTAGTCACAGAAGTGAGAGATCTCATTCACTTGTGCACACGATGAGTATTCTGAGGGTGGCGACACCAAGTGAGGCAGGAAATTCCCAAAGCCTGCCACAGTGGACCAGCGGACCAGAGAGCCTATCTCTCTCTAGTACCTATCAGAACCCGGATGTGGGAAGGCTCTGTAAAATTTAACAGTAAGAAAACAAGAAACAAGTTGCTAAACATGGTGGCCATGAGAACCCTGGGGACCTTGGAGGCTTTCAGGAAAAAGTTATGACTTACTCTTTTTTTAAATGTATACTCTTATTCCTCTTCACTTCTTAAAGGACATGCTCTCAAGCGTCTCCAGCACGGAAATGCACAAAGCCACCACTAGATCGAACAGTTGAAACTCTTCTTGTAGAAATGCATATGGTTTCCTTGAAAATGTCAAGCCTGCCAAGGCTCTTAGGTATCATGAATAAAAATAGATTCTGTTTTAGAGCAAACGTTACTGGCATGACTATCTTCCAAGTATCAGATGCTCTCTTCTGGAAGTTTAGACATATCGAATTGCAAATGTAACTTGGGAGGCTCTTAGAACAGAGACTGGAAACACAGACGAGTGGAACCAGCTCGCTGATCCTCACCACAGTGGAGCCTCGGGAGCAACTGCACGGCCAGAGGTGGATGAACCAGTTGTATTCCCCAGCATGCTTTGCAACACGGAACCGGAACCAGGCCCTCCTTTCACTAGGAAACCACAGAGTGGGGCGTGTGCTGCAGCGGAAGTGAATCCAGCCTACTCAGCCCAAAGATGACACCTCCGTCTAAATTACAACAAAGGCTACTGTGGATGTCATTTATTAGTGGTTTATCACCAGATGATTCTTATACATTATCTAATTTAATGCCCATAGCCGCCAGGGAGGCTATTCTTATTACCATTTTATTGAAAAGACATGGAAGCTCAGAGAAAGTAACTCGCCTCAGGTTGCACCACAGTAATGACAGGTCTAGAATTACGGTATGAAGCTATAGGGCACCTAAGTCTCTGCTCCTAAATGTTATGCTGATAACACTGCTGAATATCACAAAAGCAGAATGCGTTCAAACAAGCACAGGTTGAATAGCACTTGCGCTGCAGCTAATGACCATAGCGTGCTGCAAAGAAAGGAGGAAGATGGAATTCTTTGCAATGAACCCTGACCTCTGCAGACAGAACGAGGACACCTGCCTTGGTGCTCGCTCACCTGAGCTCAGCCAGCTCTACCTCCAAGAAAGTGTGACGTAAAGGCCGAGACGGACAGGGGATTGGGCCTGCGTGGCAGCAAGGGCACCCTGACCTTTGTCTGGGCTACTGCCAGAGCAGATTAGTAGAAGGTGACCAGGTCAGTACCTCACCCAGGGGAGTCCATGCTCTTGATGGCCACTGGGATGTCACTAGGACAACAAAAGCCCTGGGGAATGTTTGGGCTCCTGTACGATGGACTTGCAGATGTGGGAATGAAAGGCACTGGAATAATACCGCTTTAGCCAGCCTTCCTGTCGCTGTTTCTGGGACACAATACACGGCACTCACTGCTTTAAGGAGGAGAGGTTTAACGTGAGTCAAGGTTTCTGGGGTTCAGTCCATGGTCAGCTGGCTCTGGGCAGGAGCATCATGGTGGAAGGGTGGGGGGAGTGAGGGTGCTTGCTTCACGGTGACCAGGAAACGCAGAGGGGAACAGCGTCAGAGAGGAAGGGGCCAGCAACTGAACATGGACTCCAAAGTCATGCCCCCAGCACCCTCGCAGTCATCCCTAAAAGTGTGCTTTACTCATCCCCAGGGAGCTTCCAAGCCAGTCAGGTTGACAGTCTATCTTAACTGTCAGAATCACAGTTTACTGCAGGAAAATTACCAAAGTATACTTCTTAATGCTTACATTAAAGGAATATACACAAGTGTAGCTTCTTGTAGATTTAGACATTGGAATAATCATAAAGCAGTAGACCCAAGTATTAAAAAAATACCTCAATAGGCCTAAAATCTCTATTCCATTGATTTGAAGTAAATAGTTCAAAAATCACATTGTAATATGTTCGAGTTGGAAACTGGGGCAGATTGCATTAAATTATAAAATGTGTACAACTCCTATGCTCATAGATACTTGCCTTTTATGATTTTCTTTTTTCCTGTTTTTTTTTTTTTTTTTTTGTTTTGCTCTGTTTTGTTTTGTTTTCTGAGCTGGAGTCTTCCTATGTTGCCCAGGCTGGTCTTGAACTCCTGGCCCCAAGTGATCCTCCCACCTGAGCCTTGGTGTTTTATGATGAGTGAAGTCTGTAGACTTATTTCAAATATGAAAATCATGTTTTAAGTGAATAAAATGTGGTCACAAATAAGCGTCAATTAAATGTGTACTGCAGAAGATGCCCAACCAGCGTTCATTAGGACCCGTGCCTATTGATTACTCAGCAACACGGGAAAGGCTCTGATTAGCTCGCTTGCTTGCCACACAGTGCTAACGAGGGAGAGTCCCAAATGTCGTTCTGCTCAAGTCACAGATGAGTCTGAGCCAAACACCCAGCAAATGTGTGACTTTAGCCACGAGCGTGCATGTGACAAGAGGTGGGGGTGTAGATGGCCGAGCACCCTCAGGGCAATGGACAGCCACCCCGAGGGCACTGTGCATTGTCTTCACCAACAGGGGTAACAGAAATGTGACAACGTGAGCCAGGGGCAAATGCTCACGCCTGTAGTCCCACCTACTTGGGAGGCTGAGGCAGGAGGAATGAGTGAGCCTAGGAGTCTGGCACCATCCCTGGCAACATGGCAAGGCCCCGTCTCTTCAAAAACAAAAACTAGCTGACCATGCCAACAAAAGAAATGAGACAATCAGGCCGGGGATTTAGCTCAGTGGCATAAGCACCCACTTGGCAAGCATGAGGTTGTGAGTTCGATCCCCAGTACCAACAAAAAAAAAAAAAAGAGAGAGAGAAAGAGAAATGAGACAATAATGTTAAAAAGACAGAAAAATCTAGAACTTTAAATTTTAACACTTGATGATTATCCATCCATCATCTATATCTGTGTATCATCTGTGTCTTATTTATATGCCTACTTTTATATCTGTATCTGTCATCTATATTTTTCTATCATCTGTATTTATCTTCATCTACATACTTATCTACCATCTATAATTATGTTTTATCGCTATACCTACTTATCTGTCTATCTGTATCTATCTAGCACATCTATCTGTCCTGTCTATCATCTAGCATATCTATCCATCTTGTCTATCATCTATCTAGCATATCTATCCATCTTGTCTATCATCTATCTAGCATATCTATCCAGCCTGTCTGTCTATCTATCTATCTATCTATCTATCCTTCCACCTACCTCTCTAATCCAAACCTGATACATGAATGCTCTGGCCAAACAAAACAGAACCTAATGCAATAGCTCTGTTATGGCATAAAGTATATCTGTGCAGCACACATTATGCTCTATGTGTCTACAGGCAGAGGAGAAGGGAGTGGGAGGAAAACGCATGCCTGATTCTAACAAATGAACACCCGTTAGACTAAGTTAACCTCCCAAGCCACAGGGCACTGTTGCATCAGCAAGTGGCACAGCGTGGGGTTCAGCACACAGGTCCCCCAGCTCCTGGGTGACTTCCATGCTGCAGCTGTACAATTAGGACTGATTACCCCTAAAGAAGAGAGAGCTACTGTGCAACACAGTGGCCAGAGTTAGCAACAATGTATATGTTCTTGAAAATTGCTAAGTAGATTTTGAGTGTTTTTCTCACACAGGAAAAGATAAATAATGCAGAATAATGCATGTTTCTTTAGCTAAATTTAGCCATTCTGGAATGATGACGTAGTTCAAAACATGTTACACATGACAAACACATATACATTTACTTTCAATGGAAATAAATATATAACAATTTTGAAAATACCAAAAAGCTCCTAGTGACAGAGTTTAACGCACCAATGAGACATGTTATTCTCACTACCTCTTAGCAGATAAGGTCAGAAGGACCAATCACCTGACCTTTTCATGCAGTGTTATAGCTACTATCTCTTTAATTTGGGTTGCAATTCTATCATGCAGTACACCTAAGAATATGGCTTCTGATATCCTCTTTGTCTGCTCCAGGCAGTCTCTTCTCCAGTGTGATTCAGGGTTTTGATTTTGTTGTATTTTTTTCCTATAGAAATTGCATTCAAAACTAATTTGCCTAATCCCCTTCTTACTTCAGGTAATACGATTTTTTTGTTTATTTATTGACTGACTTTCTTTGGACAGGAATACTTCCTGTCTCTGAATGCACTAGTAATCAAAGGTTCTGTTAAAGACATCTTCATGGTTTTTAAGCTAAACAGCCTGAATTCTCAGACTTTCCATTCACACTAAGTATGGTCACTGCTCTATAGAGAAGCAGCTCTAAGAGGTTTGGTTTACAATATACCTCTCTATCAGGAATGGTTAGTTTTAATTTAACTTAACTCATTAAAATTAAGGGTTTCTAAACTGAATTTTCTACAGAATACTTGTTGAAAAGACTAGATTATTTTAAAGAACATGGAGCACGAAGAGAATTTTCATTTGATGGGCAAGAGAAAAACAAAACCACTGTACATTCTAATGGGAAGTAGCTCTTCTTTCTAATCACATCATTGAAGTGGTCAGAGAAAAAAGATTCTTCTTTCTAAATAATTATCATTTAATGTCCAGTAGATTAGTTTGCATTTTAGTTTTTGTGAAAATCACAGTAGTATCAATTAATTAGTTACTTCATTAATCCAGCTATTTTTCAAAGGAGAAGTAAGAAGTATACTAAAGCAAATGTACTTATTATGAAGAAATTATGTATTATTTAAGTTAAACTCAAGGTTTTAACAGAAAAGCCAGTGGCAGAGTAGCATAGCGACCTTGGCCTTACCCTTTAATCTCAAGGCTTCTAATACCTTTGAATCAGCTGTCACATCACTCACTAGCTTGATTTCAATATTTTGTGATGTCAGTTCGAGCAACTTTTCAAAAAGACGTTGACCCTGGGGAAAAAAATATTCAAAGACAAAGAAAGTCAGAAAACACAAATGTTTGCTATTTTAGAAGGAATATGTTGACTCATTAAAAATTAAAACCACTCATTCAATTTGTAAAAGGCCAAGACTTTAACCTTCAACAATTAGTGTTCACAGGTTTATGAAATTCTTTCAAAAGAGTTTACATAAACAGAATAGAAGCTCGACAGAGATTACACTGTCTTCTCGAGTGTTGTGCAATTCAGCAGTTTTTGCGATAATAGTTTCAGGGCTACGGTACAAATCTAGCCTGCTTTTACTTTTGAAATCTGTAGTTATCTACACATAGAGGCAGTAGAAAACACTAAATAGCTTCATTTTCACCCAGAAAGAACTAGACTCCAGCTCATTTTCCAGGTTTCAAATTATATTTCTTAATTTCACTCACCTCAAGTTTCTGTTTCTAAAAAATGCAGATGATAAAAATTACTTTAAAAGGCTTCTATGAGATTAAAAGACTTAGTTACAAACATCTTTTAAGTGTTAGCTATAATGGGGGGAATGATGGATAATGATCACAGTTAAAAATCAATGATTTACTCGAATTCATTCTCATTTAAAAGTTGTTTTACTGAATTCAACTAATGATCTGGTTAAAAATAACTGAAATAACAAAATAAAAATGAAGGTTTTCCTTATAAAATTTCACAAGCATATACATTTTATAATAAGTTTCAGTCTCAGGGAGACTTTCAATATTGGTAGCTCTGCACACATTACCTTATCTCCGGGAAGGGACTGCAATATTACCCTACTTAATTTCCCGTCTGTGTTTTTATCGAGTCCCTCTTTTCATCATAAAAGGGAAATGGCTTTCCTTCATTGATTTTTTTCAGTTTTTTTTTTTTTTTGTTATTGGACCGTAAACACAAATACCTCCAAGGACCAGATAGGAGTTGGATCTTAATGACTCACACATGGCCAAGTCTTTGATAAACATGGCTTGCTGATAATGATTATTTATGAAGGATTAGTTGACTAGGAAGACAGGATGGAGGAAATGCGGATGCAAGCAGTGAGTCCTGCAATTCAGCCTTAAGAAAGAGAAAAGCCGAGGTTAAGAGCCTAAAGCTTTGGGATATCAGGAGGAGGGAGCACCTGTGCCAAGCCCGTGTACCTGGGGTGTTGGAGGACAGAGCTGGCGCTGCACCCTATGCCACGCATCATGTTGGCAGAAACTAAGACTGCTCAAAGTGGGGCTCATCACAGGCAACCAAATTACTCTGCACCCCAGAGTGTGGGGGCAGCCTCACTCCAAATGGGGTACCCTCCTGTGGGAGTGCAGCTGACAATTAGACACACACACCTTCCCCAAGAAAGAGGCAGGAGTTGGGTGGGGAAGGAAGAGATGGAGAGACACACAGAGAAACAGAGAAAGGACAGAAAAGAACAAGGCAGCAACTGGCTTGGTGATTTCAGTGTCACTGTGAGGTTTACAGTGATGAGGGAGAGGCGAGGGCTCGGGTAGTGAGAGCCCTGGGTTCCTCCTCCACCTTGGGGCTCTGTGGCTCTCCGGGCTCCACACCCCTGCAGCCCCATCAGTCAGCTCTGGCTTCTTCCCAGCAGTGCACCTCACTCCTGTCACACATTACTCAGGGTGAAGACTGCACAGGCCAGACAACACACGGGCGTAGAAGCTGTCTGCATTTCTCCGTTCACACATACGGACACTTCGTGTGTCTGGGGAGACCTAGCGGGCCAGCATTTTTAAGCAGATTCACTTGCTCTTATGGGCTGATTACTTATACCAAGAAATCTTTAAAAATTTAATCATCGTGCTCACTGTAATGAACTTGGGCTTGGCGGAACTCCTGCACTGGGCCTTGAGGTGAAACTTCTATTAAATCTCCCATCTTCGGTATGTCATCTCTCCGCTCAGTCTTTTTTGCTACAACACTCAGGATGTAATAACTTCCAAAGGTATTAAACACTGCTCTGCACAGATCTGCATGAAGGCTTAGTGCTTTGTGAGTTAAGCTCACTCATCATTTTTTAATAAAGGAAGAACAAAAGTCCCTCAGCTTTTAAACATCAGCAATTTAAAATCTTGCCCTTTTCTGGTGAAAAACATTGGCCGACATCTCAAGTTTAAATAAATCATCTCAAAGACAGTGGCTCCGGCATGCTGACCTACTTGAAGCCACATTTTTATGAGCCTGCAAAGACTTTATGATGTACAGCCTGCCCCTGGGAAGGAAGCTATGCCCCAAGGATAGAGACTCAGCTCAGGCCTTTGGTGACTTCACAGAGTCTGCCTAATGTAGGAGACCTGTGCAAGCCCATGTGGGAAAACAAACCTCCTCTACCTGAGCAAACCTTCCAGTTCACTGGCTGTTCCCATGAATCAAACTGATAAAGACAGACTGACACGAGAACAGCGTGAAGTTCAAATGATGCACACACATCCATGCGCGTGAAAGAGAGCCCAGAAAGAAACGAGATGCAGAGAGGTGACCAGATGACAGACGCTTCTCTCCATCTAAGGCTAAACAGTGAAAAGGGCTGTCAGGCTTCCAGGCAAGGGGACGAAAGACCTAAATCTAAGAAAAGTTGATAAGACACCTGAAGACAGAGGCACGTTTAAGGTAGAGAGAC
This sequence comes from Cuniculus paca, assembly GCA_004365215.1. Taxonomy (NCBI): domain Eukaryota; kingdom Metazoa; phylum Chordata; class Mammalia; order Rodentia; family Cuniculidae; genus Cuniculus; species Cuniculus paca. The sequence continues at coordinate 25,786 of RJWT010003638.1, read as the reverse complement.
ACATTCAGAAGCACATTGTGTAAAATAATTGATCATAAGGGATAAAGAAATTCCTGTAGTTCTCTGGCCAAAAGAAACATAAAGTTACTTTTCAAGAGAAACAGACTCCAACTATGTGCAGCACTAGGGTGCTCCAGCATAGACTAAGACTCAAGTTCAAGAAAATCTACACTTATGTTTCACCTGCTAGAGTGAAGAAAAGAAGTCTTTATAGATATACACAGATTTTGAGACTACAGTGCTTCCATACCCTTTAAAAGGGGCAGACTGAAGGAAAGACTAACCAGATAACAAGTATTAACACCATCCAAGAGGGAGACAGGGAGAAGAAACGCGTGATGAGAAATGTTGTATGTCTAAGTGTTCGACACACTTGCTAAATAAGGAGTTTCAATGAAAGGCACACATTATAGGAGAAGGTCTACCAAGAATCTACTCAGAGCATCCCCAGGGGAGGCCTTATTGCTCCAAAGAGGCTGAGAACTGGGTCTTGAGTGGGGCGAGAGAATCTTACTTTTTAAAATATTAAAACATAGCTATAAACACAACGCACATATAGTGTACCTGCTGTATTAAAATTTCATAAGGGGAAGAGAAGATGAAGGAAAAAAAACAGGCCTTGAAAAGACTCCTAAGTAGGGGGATAATGCAAAAGTTTGAGGGACATTTATTAGAACCAACAAGATAAATGATTTCAGTAGAAAGATCAAGGGAGGACTTAAAAGCAGGAGATGGGAAAAGTGGACCATTGTTACACAGTGATGCAACTTACGAAGCCACGGCACTAATGAACCAGTAAGCTTCAAATGGCGAAGCAGCTAATATGGAAAGCAAATATTAACAGAAATGCAATGAGAACTGTACCACAGGCCAGGCATAATGGCACACACGTGTAATCTCAGCCACTCTGCAAAGCCGAGGCATGAAGATCACAAGTTAAACCCGTCTTAGGCAATTCATAGATTTTGCAAGACCCTGTGTCAGAACTGAAAAAAAAAAAAGAGCTGAGCATGTAGAGTAGGGCAGAGGATCTGGGTTCAATTTCCAGTACTTAAAAAAAAAAGAAAGGCAGAAAAGAAGAGTGCCATAATATAATACTTCTTCAAATTGGGCAGATCTAAAAGAAAATAAATGAAGATATATAAAAAGCAAATAATACTATCATTAAAATTGACTCTGTGTATACATTTTTATATTCCTCATTCTATATATTAAATCTTCACAGGACAAAGTTTATGAAGCATTTGTGAAAGTATGTCCTGTAACTGTCATAAATAAGCCTGAACGAGTTATGACACAGGCTGCATACTTCATTCTGTGCTCATATCTGACAAAAACAAGAAACAGAACTTTAACAAGTAACTCATAAATAAATCTGACCCACTTGTAAATTGAACAACTTACTTTTAGGATTATCCTAACACTTAGTGAGAAAAGAATAAATGCATGTATTCCCTAGAAAGCTATGAAAAGAATAAATGCATGTATTCTCTAGAAGAAAGCTATGAATAGGTAAGCACTTCATAGCAAATCCATGAAATGAAACAGTGTCTGTTGTCAGAGAGAAGCTGATAACCATAAATGTCTATAGTACTATAAAAGAAAATATTATGGATAGGTATATATGAAAATTTAATACAGGATCCCAAAATGTTATGCACAAGATTTTTTTTATCAATAACAAAGATGATGTATGATTGGGTCAATTCTGCATGTCTATATCTGGTAATCTAAGCAACACTTTTGAAGATAACTATGCAAAATAACAACCATTGTTAAATGACTATCATATTGTTTTGAAAGCCTCTATTGTTATTGTTTTGGGCTTTTTGTTGCTGTTGTTTGTCTCTTTTGCTTCTTGTTTTCTTGTTGGTGTAGTTTTTTTTTCCCTCTTTAAAATAAAAAAATGAAATGTGAAAAAAAATAACAAAGATGATGTTTTAATTCAATCTGTAAAGGATAAAATGGTTTAATCTGGGACAAATGGAAGGACCCCTTTATTATACTATCTATAAAAGTAAGTCCTCAGTCAGAATGAATATAATGCTTCCAAGAAAAATCTAGGTAACGACAGTACAGTCTTAGACCTAGAGAAATCTTAACCAAGTTGTAATAGGCCAAACGATGGTTCCCAAAGATACCAGGTTCTAGTCTCTGGAATTTGCTAATGTGTTAGCTTATTTGGAAATAGGATCTTTGCAGATGTGATTAAATAAAGGTCTTGTAATTGTCTTGTAACTGTCCCAGGTTATCTAGGGATAATCCCAAATGCAGCCTCTATACCTTGACTTAAATTATTGTAAGATAGACACAGAAGAGGGCTTGACACACGAAAGGAGAAGCCAGTGTCAACATGGGTCGGACAGAGATTGGAATGTGTTGCCCCGGAAGATGAGGGTACACCAGCAAGACCCCGACCCGGAGCCACCAGAAGCTGAAAGAGCATGGAATGGACTTTTCTCTCCTGCGTCTGGAAGGACCATAGTCCCCTGAAACCTTATTCGAAGTCCAGTGAAACTGATTTCAGACTTCTGGCCTCCAGAACTGTGAGAAAATATATTTTTATGCTTTAGAACACAAAGTCTGTGATAATTTGTTACAGTGGTCACACACAGCACACACACAAAAGCCAGTACACAAGCTAAATATGTAGAAACAACACAGGAAAATACAGGCTAAATTTTAAAAATACATAGCAAATGACACCACAAAACAATAAATTTGGGGTGAATATTTGTTATGCAAATGACAGATGAAGTGTTAACAACTATATTCTATAAAATATATTCAAAATTAGTAAGGTAAAGTCAATCATCTAAGAAAGGGCAGGACAAAGTATGAGAACAGACATGACCAAGGCAACTAGTCTACACATCTGACAGAATCTGGGGGGGATGCTGTGTAGTCAGGGGAGACCTAGAAAACACCGTTACACTCCAAGGGATTGAAAAAAAAAAAACCAAAGAGTATCAACATTTACTTTGTCAGCGACTTAGGGCAAATATACTCTACCGTTTCTTTCCACCCACATCTCATATCTAAAAATCCGTCCCAAAGAAACAGAGGCACCATCTGTGTGCTTGTGTGTGTGCGTGTGCGTGTGTATGATTATATGAACATGGTAAGATGCAGAAAGGTTAAACTTGGATACACTGCTATCCTACTGGTGTGCGCTACTGCATGCAATGTATATGTATATGACTGCTGTGCATTCAAGGAAAGTTTAAATCAAAATAAAAACTTAATTGTGACCAATTAAATATAGTAATCATTTGATGATACAGTCATGAGAAAAAAGACTCAGGATTTATTTTAAACTATCTATAGTGGTCTTTTCAAGTAATATAGTTGCCTTTTTTTTTTTCAAATTTATGACTAAAGAGATAAGACTGTACACACACACACACACACACATATATATATATGGTCTATATATATATATATATACCTTCTCATTATATATATCCTTTACATATATCCTTTCACATATATATATATATATATATATATATATATATATATCCTGTCTATATATCTATATATCCTATATATCTGTCTATATATCTCCATATATCTATATATATGTATCTCTTCTCTGGACCCCTTTCACTAATTTAACCAGTTAGTTCAATTAGCTGTTAAGATAGAAATTTTAATTATTTCCATATACTTTACTACATCTTTTAATTAGTAAGATATACAGTGTTTGCCAGGGATGTGGATGATAACAGATAAGTTAGCATTAGTCAGTGTCAACTTTCATTCTCAACGGCAGAGGACAGGACCAAGCATCTTTGAAACAAATTCACCCAGCACATCTACTGGTTCTTGATAAGCCCGATGAGTGTGGGACACAGTGGGCGGAACAAAAGAGGATAAATAAGCAAACACAGAGCATGGAGTCAAGTTCCAGGATGGAAGCAGCACAGATCTAGGGGAAAACATAGTGGAGGTCTGTTGACCTGGCCTAAGCACTTAGAAAGCTCCTCAAGGAAGCAAGGAAAGCAAGAACATTCCAGATGGTGGCCTGGGGCCGAGTCCAGAAAGCAGGCAGGGCGCAGGGCTAGAGAGGTGAGAAGGAGGCTGAAGCCTCCTGTAAAACAGACGGAGGAGTTGTGACCATATCTGGAAAGCAACACCGGCCTCTGACGGACATAAGCGCATCAAGGTTTTGCTCTGGCCTGGCGGTGTAGCTCAGCGTCGCAGTGAGGGTGGTCTGAGCAAGGCCCTGACTTCAGTCTCCAGCACTGTCCCCTCTAATTATTTTGAATCTGAAAGAGTACTCTGACCGCAAGTCGGAGAATGACTGGGACAGGGCTGAATACGCAATTAGAAGGCTGGCGCAGTTTCCGAGAGATAAATAATGTGGCCTGAGATAGAGTAGGGCCAGTGGCAATGCCAGAAAATAACTGGACGGAACCAGGTACTGTATTTGCGAGGTGGCAGTGATGAACTTGGTGAGTGGGACTGGGTCTTGAGAGAGCCAGTGGAGTTGGGGCTGATAGCCTGATCTCCAGCAGCATTCAGGAGCAGCCATGGAAATCTGAACTTCTCCATCCCAAGCCACAACAGGATGATCACTGCATCTCTTCTCAAAAGACCTGAGATCATGGATCAGTCACAGCTTCAGGCGCTCGGACAGTGCCACAACCCCAGCTGCTCAGTTGACTTTCTTTTTCTTTTTTTTGAGACAAGGTCTCACTGTACAGTTCAGAATACCTTTGAACTCATTATGTAACCCAGGCTGGCTTTGAATACAGTGATCTTCCTGCCTCAGCCACTCGAGTGCTGGAATTGCAGGCATGAGCCACCATGCCCGGCTTTGAGCAGCTCGATGGAGAGCGCCCATTTTTTGGCAGTGAGAGACAAGGATTGACTTGGTACCAGCGGAGTATGTGCTCTGGAGTGGGCTACCCATCTATTCATTAGCAACAGGCTCTACTGCAATGCGGGACTTAATTATTCAGAACAGTTAATCATCACGGGCCTGACTAACGAGAGTTATCTCAATTATGTGTCCCACGAGTCTGAACCCAGCCATCCTTGTCAGGGGCAGATGAAGAGAGATGAATAAGCTCATCATGTCAATAATGGGCCAGGAAATAGCAAGGAATTAATATCAGGAAAAGCAGGTAGGTAACAGGGCCTTAGCAGTTAGAATCCTACAGAAGCTACTGGGTGGCTCCAGTGTCCACTCTAGCCACAAGCGGTCAGCAGATGTTACCTTGGCACTGCCACTCATCAAGACCTGGAAGGCCATGGTGTCCCTACCCTTTGCTGTAGAGGTGTGACCGGAAACAGGGACACAGGACTTACCATGGACAGTGGCTCTACCACAGTCACTTGTTGAGTGGGGCAAAGGGCCACACACAGACCAGGGGCAAAATCCTTCAGATCTGCCCTCTGAGGAGACTGCACATCCCCAGAGACTGACTCAGTGTACCCTACCAGCTCCCTCAAATCCAGGGTCCTAAGAAAAACATCTCAGGCTCCTTAGCCCTCCAAATTTACCTCTGGGAACCACTCCACAATGAACTAGTGGAAAAAAAATATTTTGCACAAAAATATTTACCAAAACAGCACTTTTCAGAAAAAAAGAAAAATAAAGAAGGAACATTAGTGTGCAACAATAGAAATGGTCACAGGAAGCTCATCTGGTGAGTCCACTCCATGGTATATTATGCAATGAATGAAAAACTGCTGCTTATCATTATTTCTAATAAAATGAAACGTGCTTACGTTATAAGGGAGAACTCAAAATCAAGATATACATTTCTCTATGTATTATGAATAAGAATCTAAATTATGCATGTAATTACACATGTAACATCACACTGTCCACAACTGCAGGAAATGCGGGATAAAAATAAACAGAGAAAACCAACATACATGCAAGCAAAATTCAGATGAAACAATCTTAAACAAGATCATTATTTCAGGCAAGGGTTTTGAAAAATATCTTTAGGTTCATGACTTATTCATGCCTATATGACTAGATTTAAAAGGCATCACAGAGGTTAAAGTGTGGCTAATGATGTTGTTATGAGTTTGTATCAGAATAATGATTTCCCCTGGTAATCGACTGGAAAGTAATAAGAGTGTAATCAGAAGTGCTCGCCAGATGGGGAAATGGGAGCCCACAGAAGCAGTGGGAATTTATCAGGGAAGGACAGAGCCAGCGAGAACCGGAACCCACAGGAACTCGCAGCCGTGCTGAGCAGCCAGACCTTTCCAACCCATTTGCTGGCGGCGCCTGTCACTGCTGCTCCTTGGTTCTGTATTCTTATAGATGGCTTTTGTGTCTCCCCCAGGACACTCGGGGCTCTGTGGGGCTGGGGTTATTGCTTATTGGTTTTGTAACCTCAGCCGAGAACGCTTTGATAAAGGGACACTAAAGTCACAACTGAAATCATGCTGTTGTCACATATCGCATGGGAGAATGCTAATTTATAAATCTGCATTTGCTGAGTGTTGACTTTGGACAGCGTGGAAAAGATGCTATTCTGAAACAAAGGGACACTCTTTCCATACATACGGTTCTGCTAGATTTATGCTGACACCGCACCAGGCTTTCTCCTGAAAGTGTGTTTGGCCTGCGACGAGAAAGCTCGAGAGTCATCCACTGTTTCCAACCAGCAAGCTCACGGAGCTGCCTCCTCTCCCCGGCCACGTGCTAGACAACACAGCCACAGGGACATCAAAACACAGGCGGGGGTCCGGGAACGTGTGCGGTATTCAAACACAAGCTGCCACACATTTATATCATTGTGGAGAGAGCACATGCAATAAACAGGATCCAACTGCAGCAGGCAAAGTCAGGCTGACAAAATCGGAGCGGGAAAGAGACCAACTCAACCCTGTCTTGAAACGTAGGAAAATCAAAAAATGTTTATTAGATGTAAGCTACCTTTCTCAATCCCCTCTGCCCAGTGGAATAGTCCAGTCATATTTCACAAGTGTGGAAGCCGGGCTCCACTCCAAATATTCTGATTTAATGATCTAGGGAGGGGTCCCCCAGGTGATTCCGATTGACAGATACAGTTGGAAACTACTGTATCAGGAGCGTAGGTTGAGAAGCTACCTAAAAACATGTACATTTTTCTTTGTCTTTTCTTCATGGAAACCCTAAAGAAAGATTCAGATTTGTTTTCTAGGTAGAATTATCTTAAACTCATTTCACAGAAGTCGAAATCTCCGACAGTTTAATGTTATTCCTGCTCCAAGGTTCACAGAGAATTGAATGTCTTAAGTTTAATAACCTGTACTAGATTAAAAAAAAAAGAAAAAGAAAATATCAGTTACCTTTGATGAGTATCTATCTATCTATCTATCTATCTATCTATCTATCTATCATCTTATGGTGCTGAAGATTGAACCTGGAGCTTTCACGCTGAACTACATCCCGAGTCCTTTCTGTATCTTTTATTTTGAGACAGGGTCTTGCTAAGTTACTAAGTTTGCTATGTCACTTGAGTTTGTGATCCTCCTAGTTCAGCCTCCCAGAGTGCTGGGATTACAGGTTTGCATCACCATGCCTGGCTTTCACTTTTTATGCTTTTATAAACATTAGTAATGTTCCCAAAGCCATGTGAGCTAGGTATGATTATGATGTTTTATAGATGAAGAAACTGAAGATCAAAGAAGCTTTGACATTTGTTCACTGTGAGCACAACTTCTAAACTATTAGCCACATCAAATGTGCCCAACCCTACAGCTATGGTGTGACTGAACTCCTCCAGTGGTCCACATGCTAAAGGTTTGGTCCCCAGGTCCTGGGCAGTGTGCCCTCAAAGGGTTGCAGGGTTGCATTTTCCTCTTTTTCTTCTTTGTTCCCCCATGTACTCCTGCTATGAATTGCTGCCTGGCTACAGACCCAAAACTATGGGGTCACTTGAACATGGACTGAGACCTCCCAAACCATGAGCCACATAACCACTTTTCTCTTGGTAAGTTAGTTGTTTCAGGTATTTTGCTTAATGCCATGAGTGTGACTCAACATAATTAATACCTATGGCTTCCCACTGTACTATTGGGCTCCTATATAACTGTCCTTGTTTGCCCTTTTTTAACATATAAAGTTAAGCTCTGAGAGCTTAATATTAAGACAATAAAACTTATTCTAACCTGAGCCAATTAACGAAGAGTATTACTATGTATAGTAGTTATGTTTTCTTTAAATGACACGTTTTGTTTTTAACTTCATCCTCACTTTAAAAAAAGATAAAGCAGACTATAGTAAATTCATCATAGTAAAAACCTGTATAAGCCCTCAGAAGCTTCATCAAAACAAAAGATGAAACATGTTTTCCTGCTTATCAGAACATTCTGCTTTTTCTCTCTGCCTATTCCACTCTACGAATTACAATAGGTTCAGAAGTTTCATTTTGTTGCGTTCAGTGGTGCATAACTGTAATCCAGTGTGAGAAGCTGAGGCAGGAGGACTGCAAGTTCAAGCCCAGCCTGGGCAACTTCGTGACTTATCAAGACTTTGTCTCAAAATAAGAACTAGAAAAATTGGCCAAGGATATAGGTCAATGTAAAGGCCCTGGGTTCATTCTCAGTTCCACCAGAAACATTTTTTTTTCCTTTAAAGGCTGTAGTTTCCATCCTCTCTCTTATCAGGCAAAAGAAGACACAGGAAATGCCATGATGTCATTTTTCTTGGATTAATAAAAACCCACTAAGAACCATTACAATTAAAGATTTCATGACCAGGTCACAAGATTATTGGACATTTTAATCAGACTATTACGTGGGGGTGACACTAGGGAAACAGGATTCTTGTTGATGAATAAATGGATAAATAAAAGTTGGTATATGTTTTTGATACATTTACATAATGAAATATGATTCAACCACAAAAAAGCATGAAATCCTGTCATTTGTGACAACAAGGATGGATCTGGAAATCCTTCTGTTAAGTTAGGTGAGGCAAACAGAGAAAGACAAGTGTTGCATGATCTCACTCATGTGGAATGTAAAGAAGTTGAACTCACAGAAGATGAGAGGAACAACAGTACCAAAAACTAAAAAAAGAATAGGTAGGTGAGGAGGAGAGCTTGACCAATAGGTATTAATATTTTTTGATGGGAAGAATAAGTTCTGGTGTTCTATGGCCCAGCAGGGTGAATATAATTAACAGCAATGCACTAACAACGACAAGGAAATGGCCATGCTAATTACTCTGAGTTGATTACTACCCAACATCTCTTTGTGCTTCATAATATGTACAAATCGTATGAGCTCATAAGAAAACACTTAAAAATCTAGGAGATAATAAACATACAAATTTCGACAGAAACAGAATTCTTCAGGATTCCAGTAACACCACTATGTAGCAAAGTAGATGCTGACTGCTTGCATGATGAGGGAGTGAAGAGTCTGCTTCAAGACTTGAAGCCGGCTGGAGACCCATGTACTTAGGGCAGTAGGAATGGGCAAGGCAGGAGGAGGGGGATCCCCCAGTCACTGAAGATGGAGAATGAGAGGTGCTGGAATACAGAGGCCCACACTGTGAGACTCCCCAGGACAGGCCGCAAGCATTACAGGCTCCACTGTGAAGCAATGTAATAGAAAATGTTCATAATATCAATCATGAGAAAAATCACACGGATGGCTGCTAAACAATCAAGGCCAGTGAAGATTAGGTGAGCTGGACGAAACCAAAGCCCACTTCTATTGGTTGAGCTGGATGAGCCAGTGAAACCAAAGCCCACGTCTATTGGTTGAGCTGGATGAGCCAGTGAAACCAAAGCCCACGTCTATTGGTTGAGCTGGATGAACTGGATGAAACCAAAGCCCGTGTCTATTGGTTGAGCTACACTGACAACCAGTTAAGAGGAAGGCAGCAAGGAAGGAACTTGTGGGCTCTGAGGCAGCACCTGGAGACTCCAGCCACACGTGGCTGTAGATGCATGCGACACTGTGGCAAGGGAGCTCCTGCCAACATCAGAGGAAGAGTGCTGGATGTTGTGGGACTGTATGGCTCTTCAATTTCTAACGAGACCAACGAAGAGCAAACCCCCAACCAACCAACCAACCAACCAACCAACCAATCAACAAAAATCAGGAATGACTCTAGGCTGGAGAACACCACATTACTTCCTGTGTACTCAGTTCAAGATGTCTGTTGTCCGCTGGGATATACATATATGTCTTGTTCTGTTAATAATCTCAGCAAGGATAGACTGTGGTTGTAGGTTATTTTCTATTGAATGACACTGTTCTAAGATAAAATATATCAAAATCTTAGCAGATAACAATTTTTCCAGATGGTGATCAATCAACAAATGGAGAGGTAAAAAGGCAATCTTGAGCTTGTAAAATTCTTGAGGTTAGAGCTTTCGGGGTGGAGGTGAGGGGACCAGCCCTTCCAGATATTTTCCAAAGCTGAAGAGGGTCCCTGCCTCACCAGGAATGGAGGAGATGCTTCTCAATACGTGCTTTAAGCAAGAATGGATGAACAGGTGGGTGAGGGCCAGACTGTGTGTGTATGTGGGTGTTCGAGTGTGTGCACATAATAAAGATTTGTAACTAATACATCAAATCAAGGCCAGAATTCCCCATGTAATGATAATTTGCCCAACCCACCTTATCTGCCTGAGTCTCCTTGTTGAAGAAATTCTAGTTGCCTTTTAATTGTACATGGTAACCGCCTGTTACGGTTTAGCTCTAGAATGTCTCCCACGGCCTCTGTACTCAGAGGCAGGGCTTTTCTGGAGGGCGCTGTAGCTCATTTGCTGTTAGGAGGTCAGGTCTGGTAGGAAGAGGTGGGTCCCTAGGGGCGTGACCGGAAGAGGGAGATAGCTCTCCCTCCTTGGCTTCTTCCTCCCTTGTCTCTCAGCTTCCTGGCCACCATGACGTGGGCAGATTTCCTCTACCCAGGCCCTTTCACTGTGCCTTTTATGCCTTGGATCTGGCTGACTACCATCTGTCACCATGAGCCCAAATGAACCTCTCTTCAAGTTTTTGGTGTTGGGTATTGTGTCTCAGCAACAAGAAAGTGACTAAGATACCACTCCAGAGTCTAGCACAGTTTAAAAGTCCCTAAAAAGAGCTCACTGTTGGTCACAGAATTAACTAACTTGAACTAGAGTTGCAATGTGTACATAGATAAGTGAGTGTGAATGATAATATTTATAATAATATTTGTATAGACATAGAAATGAACATTTCTATACTATACTAACACGTATCAGGTAATTTAATTTACACAGCAATCTAATTTTGACGGTGAAGACATTGAGGTACAGAGTCCCTAATTTTGATGGCAAAGAAATTGAGGTACAGAGTGTTTAGCATCTTGTTCAAGGTTGCACAGCTGATAAAGAGATAAAAGAAATTGAAATGACTGTTGTAGTTCATTTTGATCATCTTTCTAAGATCTGCTGGCCATTTACTGTAGAGAGAGAGGATCTGAGCTTACCCTTTCCAAAACCACCTCCTCAATTTCTGAGCTTTCATACACACTATTTATGAACTTGAACAAATCTTGTTCAATTTAAAAAAAATCATAATGTTTCAAAATCAAACAACTGTGATGTATCATCAATTGGCAATCATGGCTCACTGGGAGGCTGGTATCTAATTGATTTCACACAAATATATCTCTTCAAGATTCAGTTGTTATAGCTCATTAATTATCTTATTTGGTTTCATGCAGTGAACTTAGAAAGAATGGGATGTTTTTGCTCAAGGAATCAGGTAGTTCTCCCAATAAAACCTCTGCAGACACACTGCCTGGCTTTTTCTGAATACTTCTGATTCAATAAATTCCTATCACTCTATCTCAAAAATTAGCAATCCAAATGTCTTACAAATTTCAATATTTTATTAGCTAAATTCATTATCCTTACAGAAACAAAAAACCTTCGCCTGACCATGCATTTTCATTAGACTGTAAAACACAGTTACTATGGAACTGCAGAGCCCGCTAACCCTGCTCAGGGCAGTGGCACAGTGTAAGGGCACCGTCCTGTTTGTCAGCGCAGAAAGAAACGGACACAAAGAGATTAGCAACACCCAGTGAGGCTGGACAGACAAAATGGGTTTTTCAGATGGGAATCAAAACAGCAATCCCCTGGTGATACAGATAAAAAAATACATTTTAATCAATGTGCCTGCTTTCATGCAAATAAAAGGAAAGCACAGGCATTCATTGCTTCGTTTAATAACAACCATCACAGCCCTGTGAAATTGCTACTCGTTCTGAGAAGACAGATAGCATGTGCCATATTTGTTTGTGTCTGTTTTCGGCTGAGCTGAGCCTGCCTGCCACTAGCTACACTGCTGCCTGGTGCATTTCACTTACTGCTGCATTATAATAAATAGATGGGCTGCTCTAGGGTATGGGCCCTCTTTATCTATGTGCCATTCACGGTCTCACTTAGGACTTTTCAGGTAAATGCCATGTTTGACTATTCTCCCCAAATAAAAGATATTTTCTCAAAAAAAGAAGTATATCTATATATCTATATATGTAGATATATTTATCATACATGTAAAGAAAGAGGATAGGGTCTGGGATTTAGGTCAGTGGCACAAGCACCTGCCTGGCAAGCGCAAGGTTGTGAGTTCCATCGCCGGTACCAAAAAACAAAAAAACAAAAAAACAAGGGCTATACTGTGAACCTGGGTAAAAAGAATTAAGGTGGGTTATGTACATATGTCAAACCCTCACCATGAAAGTAATTATTATATACTGCAAACGTGTACTAATAAAAATTTACAAAATTAAAAAAATAGAGAATCTGAGCAAATATTTGTTATCACACATTTGTGAACAAACCAGATCATCTTAAAGGCAATTTAAATTAGGCTCACTTGAGTAATAAGAGAATGAACGTTTTCCTGGAGCTTTTGTGTGTAAGCCAATCAGTAATGATCTCTCAGGATTTATAAGGTCTTGGTAAAAATAAAAGTGTACCAACAAGTCTAATCTCTGCCACCCAAAATTTGATCTGTAGAGTAAGTCTTGAACTTTCTTTTCTATTGGGAAGGCAAAATCAGGAAAATCTATAAATCAAATGGGCTTTCAACTAGTGCCTTCTTGTGGTGGTGGTAGTGGTGGTGGTGGGGGAGTGAAACTTGGTGGCTCAAAGAGAAAAGGATATGGAGGCCTTGAACTGCATCCAAAGATGCAAAAGTGATTCTACCTTTTTTCCAGAGAGGATATTTACATATAGGCCAGTGGTGATACGCTTGAATAGGATAACTCAGTGCAGACTATCATGGTTATACCAATGTAAAGAAAAATACATTAAAAACAATCAAGATCATTTTCTTACACCCAAAAGATTTAATTCAGAAATCACATAAGTCAGGTAGTTTTCTAAAGGGTTTTCTCTGTAATAAGCATGTTTCCTTTTCCTACTCACCCAAATATGATAGAGTCAAGGACCAACAGTTACCCTGGGAAGTTTGACTTGACTATGTCAAAAAAAAGTTGGCTCTGGGGCCTAATGGTGAATCATACACAAACTGACCCATACATGTCAGCAAGCAGCTAGCAAAATTAGAACTGCACATATGCAGGCTATGCAAAGTAGAACTCGGCCTTGCTGTTGACAGGTACTGTGGTGTGAATGGAGCTCCCCAAAGTCCTGCAGCACAGGGATGCTGTGTAGACAGTCTATCATAGGCAAAGAGATGAGCTATGGTTTTGCCCTTGAAATCCTGGGGTGCTAGCAGGAGCTGAGCGACATATGCTTAACAACGGCACATAAAACATAAATGCAGGGATGTGCATGTACTCTGGGTGAAGGTGGAATTTAAAAAATGAGCTGAGCCAGAGGAGTGGAAGACAAGAATACTAAAGAGTGTAAAATGCACATAGGTAAAATCATCACGCACGTAGAGGATGGGGCTTACCTGACATGCTGATGGATGAGTGTGGTTGAGATCCCAATGGGAAGATACTATGTCAACAGACTTTTTGGCCATGTCGAGTAAATTCATCCAGCCTTGGAAAAGTGGTAAGTGGAATGGTGCATTTTCTGAATAGTTAAGGCCTTCAGGAATATTTTCCACCAGGGCAATTCTTAGAAAAGATTTTGAAAAAAACAAACAAAAGCGAGTCAAATTTGCAGTCATTAATCTTTCTTTACAAATGCATACACAGACATCTGGAAAATATTCTTTAATCTTTCTGAATGTATATTTCGCTCATAGTTTATGTTTTTCCACCAAAGTCCTCTTCTGCTTCCCCTATGCTAATCTGTGTTCTGAGAATTTATGCTATTTTTTCATAGTTCACACTTATTTTTCATAAAATCATAATGCATGCCTCCAATTTCCAGTTTAAAACTAGCCTGAAAAAAAAATCCAGACCTTCCGGCATGGGCATTTTATTCTAGTCACTCTAGTAATATCTTCCTAGTTTGTCCCTGCAGCAATGCAACTATAAGGAATGCAATTCTTGTGTGCTACTTCTGCAAGCTACTTGAGACCACAAAGTAAGTTTTGCACATCTTCAGTTCCTGGTACGATGGGCACATGTTATAAATTGATAAATGTGATCATTATTGCTTAACACTTCTACTAATGCTTCCTAGCCTAAGTGGTAAAGTAACACTCAGAGGAAAGTAATAAAAACTGCTTGGTGCAAGGCTTTCTTCAAATCAGGCAGTAAGGGATGTAGAAGATGATAGTAATAAGCCCTAAATAAAGCACAATCAGCAATACTACTGTGAATTTGTTTTCTCTTTTCATTTATTTTAATATCTTGGCAACCTCTTCTGGGTATTGAAGCTGGGGCTGCTTTTTTTTTTTTTTTTTCCACTTCCGAGTTAGGTGACACACACCTTCTTAATAAAAGAATAAATTTTTTCCAGTTTAGTAAATTCTAGATTTCTTCTGCAATTTTTCCTGTAATTCTTGATAGAGAAACTCCAAACTTTTATGAAGATCACTGTCAAGGGCTTCTGGAAGAGAGGTCTGTTTTGTTCACAGTTGCCTACCCATAGTTAGACACACAGTTGGGGCTGAGGGGTAGCTAAGTGGCAAAGCGCCTGCTTAGCATGTGTAGGGCCCTGCATTCAAAGCCCAGCACCACATACAAGATCAAAAGAATAACAAAAGCCTAATGAAATAATAGAAGAAAAACAATAGTTAATATATTGTGTATTGTTATCTTTAAAGTAGTTACACAGAGTACAAGATATAGGCACAAAAATTCTCCAAATGATATTAGCAGAAACCTTTCTTTTCAATGAACTAAGAGACACTAGTAGTATAACTATCTTGTATTTTTTGTTTTTACTTTTTTTCCATATAAATTTTAAAAAGCCTATAATTGGAGCTCAACCCATATATGCATATTTTATTCAATGCAGAATTCAGCCCTTCCCAATAAAATGATTAACTGTTATGCTTTTGAGACTTGTTTCTATTTAATGAGCTTCAGAAACAAAAACAATACCACCAATAAAATGTTCTTTTGTATTTGATAAACCCAGACTATTCCAGCGAGAATGGGGTTCCAGTGTATGGAGCAGAGACATTCACAATTTTGGGATCCCATCCCTCACTACCACTTGCAGACTCATTTAACATTGTTTGATCCCTCATACGAACAGGACAAGCAAATCACTATACATGACTCAGAAATGGCTATGAAAAATGTCCTTGGTCTTCAGACATTTATAATCTAGTGGGCCAACCTGTCTCATACATTCCTATTCAAACAGGAAGCAGACACTAGTAAATGGTGAAATGAGAGTAAGAAGTTTAATTAAATGAATACTTGGAACATGGGCAGGAAGAAAAAAATTAGTGCTGAATGGGGATATCTAGAATTGGAAGAAGTTGACCCTGAAATGAATCTCCAAAATAGATTTTTTTATATGAGTAAACTGGAAGAGAAAGATATTCTAGGTAGAGGGAGGAGTTGCATTTACTATCTGTGAATTGGTAGCCAAGAGGTGAGTGAGGTAAGAGAGTAATGGTAGGAGCTGGCATGGTGGGGAAATCTGGCAGCATGCACTGAGCTGACACCACAGTGACTGATCCAGGAAGAAGAGTCATAATTTTGATGCATTTGCAGGTAACTAAGTATGTTTCAGGGGTTAACTATGGCAGCACACCTTGCTGGAATGGAGTAAAGAGAAACTAGAAGATGACAAGTCCGTAAACAGTAGATGCTTTTGAAATAGTTCTGGAAAGAAAAACAGGGAATTTGAACTGGCTTATTGGATATAAGGAGAGGCATGTAATGGAATATTTAGAATCAAATCTCAAAAATATATGGTTTGATTGGGCATGAGGAGCAGGTGAAGGAGAAATAGTCAATGGCAATTCAAATTTTCCTGTAGTCAACACACTGTCTCTGAGCTGGCCTCTAGCCCCACTTCCAGAGGTCTCCTAACCTGGACTCTCGCCCTTCTTCAAACCATTTTCCATCATAGTTGGGTTAATCTTTAAACATGTAAACCCAAACACTTCCTAATTAACCTTCTCTGGACTTCCCTACTTGCCCCAGGATGCTGCTGTCCTCACCCCCTGATAGCAGGGGAGGAAAGTATTTGCCAGTCTCTTCTGCTTTTCTGTAACTTTACTGGACTCAACCGCTCTCTGAGCTTTACACCACGGGTGCCCATTTTTTTCTGCCTTCTCTGCTATTCCTTCTAGACTTTGGCATTTCAACTGCATTTTCCCAGCCCCATGTTCTACACTGGTCATTGAGGTTTCTAATTCTAATTTAAAATTACTTCCTTTGTTAGGTTTCCTTACATCCCCCAGGTAGATGACATCTTCTTTTTATTAACTCTCATGGCAACTTACACATGCTTATAACTCTTAAAAAAATCACTTGTTTCAGATGGACTCCTTCACAGACTCTAGGGAGTGTGAAGGCAGGAACCTGCTCACTGGTCCAGGTTTGTATCCCCAGTGCCTAACACATTGCAGAGAAGGAATCCAAAGGATATATGGTGAGTTGTAGTAAAATCTGAACAACTGGGAAAATACGAAGATGTGGAGTGGGGGTTATCCAAGTTAACAAGGAACATGGGAAAGGACATAAATGGGAATCAGGAGAAATCATCAGTTGTGACCATTACTCTTGATATATCAACTTGAGTGTGCTAAGAAATGCCTAGCAGATTGGTACAGCACAGTTCCGGGTGTGTCTGTGAATGACTGACGTGTAGGTCAGCAAACTGAGGAAAGAAGACCCACTCTGAATATGGGCAGAACCACCCAATAGGCTTGTAGCTTGGATAGAATGAAAAGGGAAAGAGGAAGGAAATGTTCCTGTTTTGGGAACTCTGCAGTGACTCTACAGTGAACTTCCTGGCCTTTGACCTTGGACTGGTGCTCTATCTTCAAATCCTCATGTCTGGTGCCTTCTGTCTTCTTGGGCTGAGCAGCTACTGGATTTCTCAGCTTTCCAGCATGCAGACAGCCATTGTGGGTTATTCTGCCTCTGATTCTGCAGACAGCCACCGTGGACCTCCCATCTGATCCTGTAAGCCTACCTAACAAATTCTTTTGGGTTATACACATATATATCTTATTGATCTTATTCCTTTAGAGAATCCTAACTAATATATCTATGTAAAAAAGGTGAAAAGAAAACCAACTCAAAGCCTAACAGGGAGGAACACCTACATTTTCCTGGTTGCAAGAACGTGAAACAGACAAGAACATTCAGAGGGGGCCATTTATGAAGCAGGAAGACAAGAGAGGATGTGCAGAAAGCAGTGTTCTAGAAGTAAGGTGAGAAAGGGTTAAATTTTACTTACTTCAAATGCTTCAAAGGCAGTAGACGGAGGTTGAAGAAAACATAATTCTATCCACATTTACAACCTAATTATCTTTTAAAAGCAGCTAGACATAGTATGAATAAGTGATTCAAAATAATTAGCAGTTTCAGTTTCCCCTACAACCACTGAATTTATTTTAAAACCATCCAGCAATCAAAAAAAGAATTCCCCCCAAAAAACAAAACACAACAGCTGCCAAACAAACAGAACAGATTAGTTTTCAGCTTACTCTGATATAAAAGACATACCGAGAAAGACATAAGGAAACTCAAGAAACCCAGAAAAACAGATAAAATAAGGGATAAAGATAATTATACCATTGTAGATGGCTCCATACCACCCCTTTCCACCTCCTTGGCTTCTGCTAGGCATACAAATGAGTCAGGACTCTGAGTCTCTTGGAAATTTTTAGCCTAGATATTCTTCACTGTGGATCTATGGGTTGAACATATGGGTATCTACAAACCAAGGGGTATTTTTTCTTTCTAATCGTTAATTAAAATTCAGCATTTATTTATGAAGATAGGCAACAAATTATAAGAATACTACCAGAACCTGTGATTTGTGGCACCAGTAAAATTTTTCATTTTTTCCTGAAACAAGATGGCACCATCTACATTGATCTTAACAGGTTGAGAAGAATACAGAAAGAGTGGACAGCCATGTTTTACAGAAACGACAGTGTTTCCAAGGTGGTCTGGGACATTCTCCACAAAATGTGCATGTTGAAATACTTCAGCCTTCTCAAGATAAGGAGTGAAAGTTGAGAATCTGGGAAGAACTGTAGAGTTGATACTTTTAGTAATAGAGGGTCTTGTTAGCTCAGGCCAATGGAGAAACCAAAGGAAAATATTATCAATTTACTAAAGACAAACAAAAGCATTCTTTCAACCTCCCCATAGCAGTTTGCCCTGAATTTTCACCAAAAAACACTGCCCCAGCAACATGGCAGCCTTTCACAACTTAAAAAGATGACACAGTGGGGACATTCAGCCTATAACTTTAACATGTGGAAACCGGGATATGTTTTAAATTTTTCATCCAGAAACAAAATGCAGAACTGGTGTCCATCTTGGTCATAGGATGAAACTATTTGTGCCTGAAATGTTAATAATGAAGTTTACTTATTTGAAAATACCAATTTTAACACAATTGCAGATGAATTATATTTTCAAAGAACTAATGATTTTGTGCTATTACCTAGACCTCAACATACAAGGTGTCTATGTTCTGGGAATTAAAGGTGCACCTTCATTTGTTAGATTTTATCAGTGCCCTTCTGTTAAGGTTTGTGTCTGGATGTCTCCCCAAAGCCTCATAGTTATGGGGGAGGGTAGGTGTTTCACAGGTGGGTACATCTAGAGTTTGTGATTGACTCATAGTCCAGTGTTGGGATTATGGGTGTGAACACTATGTCCACCCTAGGCAGGTAGCCTGTATACAATATAATAGTCCAATGTTGGTACTGTGGGTGTGAATGCTACATCTACCCTAGGTCAGGTAGCCTGCATACAATACAAGGGACAGAAAGATGCTTTTCCCTTCTCTTCTTGGCTTGCTTACTTCTTTCCCTGGCTTGCTTTGCTGTCTTCTGCCACCATGAACTGTTTCTCCTCTGTGATGCCCCTCTGCCAACCCACCCTGCCTTGGAGCCAGTCAATTATGGACTGAAACCTCTATGAACTGTGAGCTAAACAAAACTTTCCTCTATTAACTTTGGATGTCAGCAACAAGAAAAGTAGCTAAGAGACCCTCCTTCAGTGGACCTCAAGCAGTTTTAGCTAGTAAGTTTTTTTTTTAAAGATAATAAGGTAACAATACTGTGAAATAAAAAAGCTATTGTTTTATTGGCCACAGCTGGGGTAAATGTGGACCAGATAGGAGCTTCCTGCATCAGGGAACAAACACAGGCACTACATTGCAACGAATGGAGAAAGTGTGGTGGCAGTGATCACCAAAACAGCATCCCATTTATGATGTAGTTTGGAATTCTAGTTCTACTAAGTTTTGTACTGTTTATGGTTTTACACCTGTCAAAACAACAACTTTCAACTTGAAATTCAACCCTCTGTTTCATTTTGGAGCTAGTCTTTGTAATAAGCCTATGGCAGCCTTTATAGACGTATATTAGTACTAGCTAGATTTGGAAATCCGAGAGAACAAATGGAATGTGGGATGTTAAACACTACAAACTTATTTCTAAGCCAGTGGCTTCTGATTCCACATATTTTGTTGGTATCCAGATGGTGAACATATTTGAGCAGCCATGTGTGCTCTCAAATTACATTTTAATAATGGGTACAAGATTTGGCATTGTACTATCTTATGCAAGTATGATGTGCCATCAAATTCAGTGTTATGGCAGGATTCCTGGCTGTCGTTTTTGGATGGAATATTTCCAGCAAAAACAGTAACTTACCCAGCAGTTCTACACAGAGTACCCAGGGAAGATTTAAAGTTGCAGTGGCTTTTAGATCTCCAGCTTTAAGAAACAAGTCAACCACCAATTTCAAACTCCATATAGAGGACTAGTTAAAGAATCATCTCAACATATGAAACTACAACCAGTACATACTGAGTCATTATCATGAGCAGACCTTAAAAATCAAAGGAAGCATGAAGCAAAGCAAGCTGTAAAGCAGGAAGCAAGAAATGACAGAGCCCAGATTTTGCACCTTTTCCTGCTCTACCGACACACCTACAAGAGTACCTCAGAGTCAACTGTTGGAGACCACAAGATAGACCAAAAACAGAAAAGAAGAGGGAGGCAGAGGAGGTGCAGGAGTGTAGAAGATGACCTGGTTGACTTTCCTTGAATGCAGAACAATCACATCTGCATTAATTAAATGAAGCCCCTATCTCCATGTACTGATATGTACAGAGCTGGCTATGCTATTTCCCTCTCCCTTCAAGTGACCCTAAGCAATGTAAATAAGGCCAGCTGAGGTACTGATTTGTAATCCTTGAAGCCAGCTGACAGTTTCCTGTTTCCTTGAACCTATAAATGGTTGAGCACAGTGAAGTGGCAGAGCCACATAGCTCCAGGAATGTCAACTGGGTTCGAGCCTCAAGATGAGGCTATGATCTCCCGGGGCACGAAAGTTTACAAATCAAAAACTGAAACAACAGCATCCTAAATCATTCAAATGCTACCTCAATCGAGTTATACAGATCGGTCTTTCTGCATATCCTTTTCCCTGCATATTGCAGAGGTGTTTTCTCTCCACCTGCCCAGCTCAACTCACATTGCTCACATAATTCCCACCAACCTCACCATCACTCATCCTCAAGCCACTCCCTTCCACAAGTTATTAAATCCTGGGTGAGGCTCTGGGGGTGGCCTTTGTTCTGTAAATCCTCACCTGGACCAGACTTAGGACCCCTTGGCTGCCCATAACTATAAATATGTCTTAGTGACTTTATTCTCACCATAGGTTGCATTGGAGGTGGTAGATTAAAATGAACTCACCAGGATTCCAATAACATTTCCATGGGATTACAAATATAACTTTCTGGACTGCAAGGAGGACAAAAAAAGGGATTACAATATTTGGATTACGATATTATAAGGAATTACAATTGGGATTACAATACAGTAGAAAGAGGAGAAGGACAAGGTAGGGGAGGAGGATGGGGAGAAGGAGGAGGTAAAGGAAAATCAAAGCAACTGAACAACTGAAAGAACAAGCAATAACTAGACAACAGAACAAAATCAGAGAACATTCAAAAAGAGGCAAGCCTTTCTCTAAAGCTAGAAGATTTCAAATTGGGCAGATTCCAGAATTGGGTAAAAATTCACACAAGGTAAGATGGTTACTAGAAATTAGCATAAACAAATCTATTAAACCCACTGATGTACAAAGAATACATGATGGGCTCACATTTGATGTTGATCTATAATTTTAACCATTTAATCTACATGCATAATTTTTGTTGTTGTTCTGGGGATTGAATCTAGGGGTGCTCTACCATGAAGCATAATCCTCATCCCTTTTTATCTCCTGTTTTGAGACACAGTCTCTCTAAACTGACCAGGCTAGTCTTGGACATGTAATCCCTCCTGGGATTACAGGCATGCACCACCATGCTGCCCTGTGTAAAATTACTTGTGTCTCTTGAGTTTCCATGTGTTATATCATGTGAATACATGATAAAGAAAAGAGATATATGAATTTTTCAGTTAAGATTGACAGATTGAAGAGTAAACTTTAGTACAAGATAGTATTTACCATATAAATGAATAGAGATGTTTTAAATTTTATAAAAGAAGAATTTGCATACAGTGGTACAGTTACTGTCAACATCTCCAAGCCTTATCACTGCTTTAAAACTGGGGTAGTGATTAGACCTTGTTATTTCATGAAGATGTAGTGCAAGAGCTGATGAATTTGTTTTTTTAAAAAAATTTTTAATAACTTTATTTCAACAGTATTGATTTCCTTTGCACTCCTTTGTATTCTGACTTTTGCATCTGCAAATAATCTTCAAGGGCAGATACAGAGACTTCATCAGATAGTCAAAAGGCTAAGTAGTTCTTGTTGGATAGATAACACATTGATTTCTTTTTCTTCTATTTCATATTTTTTTTTCTTTTCTTTTTCTTAGTGACTGAAGGCTTGGCAGTGGGTAAGATCATCAGGAGAGATTTTCAGGAAACAAGAAGTGGGTCAAAGACAAAGACAGGAAGTGTCTAATCATTTTTGGCTGGTAGAGAAAATGGGGCAAGTGAAGAAGACAGGCAAGAAATTTCCAGAGACAACGAAGAGGAGAGATAATTCCCCAGAAGCCAAGGAAGACCAACTTTATTTTTATTATTCCTTTTGCCTTTTTTATTACATGTCAAAATAAATCATAAATTCATAGTAAAAATAAAAACTGAAACAGTACTCGAGGTCTGAGGAGAACATTGTTGTAATGAATTCCAGGGGGAAAAGCCTGGAATAACTGCCCTGCTTCCCGGTAAGCTTTTGCCCTCTCTCACTTTACCTGAAGGTGGTGATTGCTTGTGTGCCCCAGCACCGACTTCCTGTGCCTTGCTAGAACAGCTCTCTAGAAATCAGCAGGGAAATGACTTATTTATGTGACCTATCATTTTATTTCCTTTAACAACCAACAGCTGGCTACTCTCCAGGGGCCTTAGCTAATTAGAATACACACAATTCATTTAGATGTCATGACAACCCTCACTATACTCTTCCTTCTCCTGCAAGAAACAAAAGAAGATCTCATTAAAATTCACCTTTGAGCAAATCCTTGGGATGTGTGTATTCCACCTTTAGAAGGGCTCTGTCCATGAGTCCTACCACTGTTTTGGCACCAAATCTCCAGGAGGGAAGCTGAGAATACAGGAAACAACCGAGCCACACTCCCTTCATGCCTCTTTTCATGGTACTTGGGAAAAAAAACTGTAAATGATTTGAACTGTGAGTCCAGGGAGCTAGGTGGAATAAATATAAGGAAAGCTTATTAATCGACTTTAGCTTTCAGTTTGTTAGTAGATTTAAAAATAGAATTCTAGTATCTTTATTAATAGTATGTGTTTATCCTTCAAAGTTAATGTGATCATCAACATTTATTTTTCAATCCAGGAATAATCGTATAACTTCTCAAAGACATATTTGTACCTCTCTCTTTAAGAAACTAGTAAAAAAAATAGCTTGTATTTCTGTCTCTCTCTCTGTTGGTAACTACAAGCATTTTTACAAAATATTACATCTCATCATTATTTTGGTATTATTTATTGCAGAGAAATGTTTAGAAGAAAATGATTTGAAGCAATACAGTTAAAACACAAGTTGGTTCTCTGGTGGCACTAATCAGGCAGCTGACTCGTGGCCTTGGTTCCTCAAAGCAATCAGATTTTCACTCAAGGTTAACATGTACTCGGTGGTGGTTGTTTGGTTGCAATCAAAGCTCATGTCTGACAAGACAAAGGTTAACTTCAAAACAATACTGGAATCTCTGACACTGACACAGATGACTAGCTACCCATGGAGCAGATTCATTGACGTCCTGGACCCAGAAATAGTTGACCCATACCAAGTGAGGTCACTTGAACTCAGCTCATAGATATTGTTATGGTTTGTATCTGGATGTCCCCACAAAGCCTCACACAGGGTGGGCCTTTCAGAGGTGGCTGAATCTAGAGTTTGTGATTGATTCATGGTCCATTGCTGGGATTATGGGTGTGAGTGCTACACTTTCCCTAGGGTAGGTAGCCTGCATACAATATACAGGACAGGAAGAGCCCCCTCTCCTCCAATTGGCTTGCTACTTTCTGCACTATGACTCTTTCCATCTGCCAAGCCATCCTGCCTTGGAGTCAGCTGAGTATGGACTGAAACCTCTACAAACTGTGAGGTAAATAAACCTTTCCTTCCTTCATTTTGGGTGTTGGGTATTTTGTCTCAGCAATGAGAGAAAAGTAACCAAGACAGACTTGTTTCATTTATTCTGAGAATCTGAGTGAGAGTGAATTTACTGCTGAAAGATGGTGCAGGACAGCAGCAAGGCCTATCCTACAAACAATGTGACTAACAATGTCTTGATAATTCTTCATGTGGTGCAAGAAGGACCACTACTGTATACAGCATGAACTCAATTCTGTCCACAATTCTGGTCGAAAACTGAATTGGATGAGAATCAAATCATTTTTTCCATATTTTTTATCAGGAACAAATCACCCTTTTTGTTGCTTAAAAATTGTTGTACTAGTTTTAATAAATACTAATCTTTTATTTTAAAAATTCAAACTATTTCTATTGTCATTTATTATTATGCCCAAATTGTTGTATTTATTGTCAGTGGAAGTGTTCACTTTTAAATTGACTTTCAAAAAAGACAGTAACTGTAGTGAATGTGATAGTGAGTTTGAGTTGGCAAGAGCATATGTCTGCTTCTATAAATCTAGATGATTTAGGCAGATGAAAGTCACGCTATTTCCAAGCCTACTGTTTTAAGTGAAGAAAAACTATAGAGCTGTTTGTCTGTTTGTTTAAATGTGTGTTTTGTTTTGTTTCAGGAGAGAGGCAGTGTGGTAGTAGAGAAAGAGGACTGCAGCTCTGATTCTTTATTTGCATATAACTGTTTCAAGGTCCTTTTGAAGATGTTACACGTCATTATCCACAGCAGTGATCTTAATTTTAGAGACGAAAGGAACAAGTCTCCATGGGCCATCCAGCTAAAGAGAATGCTACAGAGGCAAGATTTTTTAACTCAGGTTTGATTGAGCTCCTGTGTAATTGAATGACACTAGATTTGTTGCTAGCCTTAACCCAGGGAGTCTGCCACAAACACACTCTGATCTATGGAGGGAACGAGGAAAGCCATCCTGGAGAGCAGAGGCCACTGCTGTAAAGCAGAAAGCCACGTGGCCTGAGATCCTGATCTCGTCTAGAGAAAGGGAAAAGTCATTCCCTCTATGTCCCTCTCTCTCTCTAATGCCACCCTGTCATTGTGCTGGCCAGGGAAGCTACAGCAGCAGGAAGACACACTTTTCTTGGCTTAGTATTTATAAATACTGGTTCAGAAAGGAAATTAAGACCTGCGGAAGTGCAAGGGGGCAAGAGTGACAGCAGGATACCAGTTAGGGTGGAGTGTAGTTCAGTAGTAGATCATGAGGCCCTGAGTTCACTGCCCAACACAAGCTGGAATGAATGAATGAATAACATTCTCCTAGGCTTTCCATCCACGTTGAAGCAAATGATAGAATTTCATTGTTTCTTCTGGGTAAACAGTATTCTGCTGTATACAGGCACTACATTTTCTTTATCCATTCAGTAGTTGATGAACACTCAGGTTGTTTTCCTGTCTTGGCCATCACAAATAGTGCTAAAATAAACACGGGGGTACAGATGTCTCTTACACATATTGATTCTACTTCCTTTGGATATCTATACTCAGCGGTAAGGTTGCCAGATCACAATATAATGGAATTGGCCCACAATCACAAGTTAGTGGTAGAACTAGTTTTCAAATCTCATTCTCTTGTTATGGTTGATACATTGTGTCAACTTGTGCAGTTT